>BCLG01003875.1:14098-30088 GCA_001602295.1 Zoysia matrella
AACAGTGGAGGGGTCCACAGGCCGGGGTTCTCACCGGAGACGGGGCTTCGATGGCAGGAGGCAGATGACGATGTTCGGCGAGGCTTATACGTTCGTCCAGTTGAAAAACTTCAGAACGGCTTGGTCGTAGAGCTTCACTTGAGCACGAGGAACAGCGGCATGGTCTCCATTGATGCGGACAAGATCTGAGTGAAGTTGTCGACAGTGGGGTGACTTCGATTCCGATGGACGGCGGCGGTGAGACTCTAAAATTCTGACGACCCGTGAAATTTGGTGGAGAGGCGGCGGCGGTCTCTTGAAATCCAGTTCTTGGGCAAGCTTGAAATCCTTCTGGCTCGGCGGGGAGATGGTGGAGGCGAGTTCGTGGAGGGCTCGAGGGAGAAGGGGCGGTGTTTCTTGCGAGTACGAATAGTTCGAGGTTGCTCTGGGCGAGCTCGAGCTGCGGCGGTGATGGCGGACGGCTGAGGCGGGCGACGAGGTGGAAAAAATGGCGGAGCGAGAGAGCGGCGGCATGGCGCGGCTCCTATTTATGTCCTGCGCGGGGGCGGTGGCCGCAGAGCGGCGCGGCTGCCAGGCAGGCAGCTGCCTGGTGCGCTCTCGCGTGCTCCAGCGTCGAGCGCTGGCCAACTGGAGAAGAAGAGCGGCGCTGCCGCTGACAGGCCGCTAACAGGTGGGGCCCGCAGCTTTTTTTTTCCATTTCCTGATTTCTGCTAATTTGAAATGCTGCTCTGTTTTTTCTTTGAAACACCATCTTCCTGAGCTTAATTCCTCATGAAAATTTTCAGACATATTCAAATCTTTGTAGTGAACAACTTTTATTTTTGGGCCCTGATCAAATTCGAACTCAAAAAATTGTTAAAAATTCAGGAAGATAAATGAACATTTGAAACTAAACATTTATTTGGGCCTTTTAAGTACTGTTGGTGTTCTGACTACCGGCACAGTAGAATTTATGTATTTGAAGAGGGACCGGGTGCGCTCTTCGTATCGATGTGGCCTAGTCTACGGAAGACTCAAGAGTTAACCTGATTCGTGCCACCACGGAGGTGTAATACCCTACGTCCAGAGAGAGAGTGGATCGTATAAGCTCGTAACAGGATTAGCGGAAGGATTTAGCTCGAGCAAGAACCCTAGCACGCATATGTGGTGAGTGTGTGTGTGTGCATGTGTGTAATTTCTCGCTTGTGAACTCCCTTGTCTAAGGCCTCCAGTACCCCTTTATATAAGGGTCGGACCGGGGTTACAAGACTTAACGCCTATCAAATCGAGAGGCCCTCTGACAGGTGGGGCTGCGGTCTTCTATGAAGTTGATCCTCTGGTGCCCGCTGGTGCCAGAGCAACTTGTCAGTGTCCTTTGATCGCCCTTTGTCCAGTGCTGGGGCACAAATGTTGCTTTACCGCCCGTTGGACTGCTTTTCCCTTCTGTCAGCTAGCTTTACCTCCAGCGAGGTTGCTTTACTTTCTGCTGTACAGTGTCAAGAATCTCTGTACTCGTCGGAGACTAGTCGTTGAGGCGGTGGCCAACCTTGGGGTCAGATACGAAAGGCATTTCTCGTTCGGCCATCGTCTGGATGGGACCCGCCGTCAGAGAACCCCGACCATCGGACGGTGGGGCCGGTGGGGCCAACCCTTCGAATAACCCCGACCCTCGTCGGATCGGGTTGGTTCTTGTGGCCTTGATGAAGTCTTCGATAAGTCTTGGGTTCGGCCCATGGCCCTTGGTTCCTTGCTGGGCTTGTGTATTAATCCTGGGGCCGCAGGTACCCGGGGTATATGATCCCGACAGTAGCCCCCAAGCCTTGCGCTGTTTGCAATCTAGGTGGTGCTGGGTTGATCTTCGACGGTCCTTGATGCTTGATCCTACGGGTGCGCGAGCGCACCCGTAGGACGTAGCCCCCGAGCCCCCGGGCGATTCGAAAGGTCGGTCGGGCTGTTAAACTTCGTCTAGTCGTCGGTCTATAGTTTGATCCTACAGGGGCGGGCAAGCGCGCCAGTAGGGCGTAGCCCCTGAGCCCCCGGGCGATCCGATGGGTCGGTCGGGGTTTAAACTTCGTCCTTCGTGTATGGAATCCTGTGGGTGCACGCAAGCGCGCCCGTAAGGCGTAGCCCCCTAGCCTCAGATGAGCCGAAGGGTCGGTTGGGTGTTTAATCGTAGAGGCGGGTTTTCCCGACCTTCGTTGTTAGTTGGGACAAATTTTCGGTATTGGTCGGGGTCTGTCGTGACCATTGTTCGTTATTGGTCATGCTTAGAATAGGATGCCTCGATTGAACAGGTCGGACTGGCTGTGTTTCATGATGGGCATAGCGCCTGGGATGGACCAAGCAGATTGGTCGAACTTCGGGATCAGTGCGTAAGGGCAGGGGTCGAGCCGTGCGGTTCGGCGACTGACCCTCGACTGCCCCGTTGCTGGGCTTCCGCTCCCACCGCGTCCACGTGGCGCGCAGGCACAGGGTCTCGGAAGTGGAAATGCCATATTGTAGCCTGACAGGGAGCATTAACCCTGCGCGTCGATTCATGCGTGCATGTCCCGCCCATCTGGCTCATGGAGGGCATTTATGGGGCTGGCACACACGCGCAGTGTGCCAGAGGTCACCGCAATTGGCGGAGGCAGCAAGAGTTTGTTTCGGGCCCACCCGTCGGTGGGTGGGGTGCGGAGATCATGGGTGCTCGTTAGTTTGGGCGGCCATCATGACGCGGATTAACACTGTGCCGTGCCACGTCGTGCCGTGCTCCGCGAGTCGTGGGGGCAGAACCGTTCGCTTTCTTCGGGTATAAAAGCGGGGGAGTGGATTTCGAAGTCCATTCCACCCCTTGCGTTGCTTGCGCTTTCATCTTCCTCACGCTCTTGAGCTCTTCACCTTCTCCGTGCTCTCTTCGCCTCCTTCGCCTACTCCGCTGCTTTGTTGCTGTCGTTGTCATCGTCGCCATGGCCGTGGAGTGGAAGCAGTCGAGTGCCTCCGATGACATCGTCGAGAACCGCACGGAAGCGGGGCTCATCAGATGTGGGGTGCCATTGGTTGGAGGGCGATGTGGTGATAGCTGGCTCCAGCTTCTGCGCCGAACGAGATCACCTCCTGCGCCCACTTCCATGAGCATGGGCTCGGGCTTCGTTGCTCTGAGGTTTTCGGGGGGCTGCTCACCTTCTATCGCGTCGGCCTTCATCACCTCAACCCGAATGGTCTCCTTCACCTGTCCATCTTCGTGACCCTCTATGAGGCCTTTCTCGGTAGCCCTCCACACTTCGGGCTGTGGAGGTACTTCTTCAACATCCAGCAATCATCCGGCAACCGTACCGGCGGTCGACGGTACAGGGGCGCTGGCATCTGCCTCCGCAGCACACGGGCGGTGGAGTAGATCAGCATTCCCCTGAAGAAGTCGCTGAAGGGCTGTGACGAGGAGTGGTTCGACGTTCGCAACATCACTCCCGAGCTGCCGGCGTTCCCCGACGAGGTCTCCATTTTGCATGACTCATGGAACTCCCTGCCATCACCTGCCCAGGTGCAGGACTTGGTTCCACTCCTCCTTCAAATCAGGGAGCTGCGAAGTGCTGGGTTGACTGTCGTCAAGGTGGTTCAGACCTTCGTGCAGCGTCGTGTGCTCCCGCTCCACACCGCACCCGGTTCATGTAGAACTACACTGGCCCCGCGGACGACACTCATGTGGTGGTCAGGGAGGAACTGCCGAGAGCCGAGAACGACACCCGGGTGGCGCGCATGCTGGAGAGCTACGTGCTCAGGGAGCTCACCAGCGGGCTGGCGCCGTTGTCTGCATCTTCGGGGGTGAGTTGTTCTTCTGGGCTATCTTCGCTGTCAAATTCCGTTGTGTAGTCGTGGTAGGCGTTGAATTAAATCGACTGTCTTTGGTGTCTTTGCAGATAGTTTGATCTTCTTTGTCCGCTCCAGCATCACTTCCAGGTGCGGGCGGGATCATCTTGTTCGTCCGCTGCAGCGGTGCCGTCGACGGGTGCCAGGGGTGTCGGCATCGGCGCGGGCGCCCCGCGGAAGAGGCTAAGGAGGCCCTCCGGCTGTTCGAGGTCAAGAGGGCTGGCTCAGCAGGTTCTTGGGCCGGCCCCCTGCCAACCCAGGCAGAAGTGGCCGCTTTGGCGGCGCAGGTGATCTCGTTCGGCGCAGGTGCTTTGGCAAGTCTTCGTTGGGGTGACCGAGGACGACGTCTCGGCGATGTATGCTGAGCACGTGCTGAGGCAGCTTCCCGGGCTCATTGCCTCCGTGCTGGTCAGCGCTTTGGAAGGCGAGAGCTTGTTGGCCCTGGCGCAAATCGTGTCGCACTACCCGGCGATCGATCTCGCGCGTATCTTAGAGGGGTTCACCGCGGATATCTCAGATGAAGAGATTGCACGCTTGACGACCGACGAGCGATTTCAGGCGAGGGAGCTCTACTCCGGCTTCCAGGCAGGAGACTTCATGCAGGCGCAGTTCGGGTCGATGCCGGTGCGGCCTCAAGACCCTCGGCGGCTGCCCCAAGTCTCGAGACTTAGGTTCTCCTTGTAATGTCTTTTGCCTATAAATAAAGATTTTGCACTTGGCATTGTGAATGGCAGAGTTTCTGACCCTCTTTTGTGCTTATGTTAATGTTACGCACTTAGCGTTTTTCGCAATTCGTTGGGCGTTGATCAAGCGACTGGGTCATGTATGGCACGTAGGGTTGAGTGTCAGGCTCGATACAGCCATAGAGCATCACCAATGCCGGGTCGTCAATCGTTAGCCTCGAGGAAAACTTAAACGATAGCGCTCATGGTTCACTTGGCATGTTTGATGGTCGCCCGCGAGCTCGGCGCGGATCGGGGGATCGAGCCTCGAGGAAACAATTAGAGGCGCGGAGGCTTAAGGTGAAATGCAGAGGCACGGAGCTTGAAAATGAGAAGACAAGAGGCGGAGGGGTTGGACGCTCCGACCCCTCGGCATGGGACAGTGGACTAGCCCCCGGGCATAGAGGGCGGCCGGTCGGCCGCGCTTCGCCGTCCAAAACAATAAGTAGAGATATGAGAGGTGCACAAAAAACTTAGCTGATTTTATTATGCATAGAATCAGCACAAATTCTCGATGTTCCAGGCACTGGCTAGCTCTTTGCCGCTCTTGGTTGCCAGTTTGTAGTGTCGGGTCTTAGAACTCGCTTGATTACATATGGCCCCTCCCAAGGGGGCAACAACTTGTGCTGGCTGGCATTGAGTTATGCCCTTTTTAGTATAAGATCACCTACGTTGAAGGCCCGACCCTTGATGCGCCGAGCGTGTAGTCGTCGTAGGGTCTGTTGGTACTTGGCCGACCACAAGATGGTGACATCGCGTGCTTTGTCCAGCTGGTCCAAGGCATCTTGCCGTGACGCTTCCGACCTCTCCTCGTCGTAGGCTCGGACCCTCGGAGAGTCGTAGTCGAGGTCGATCGGGAGCACGACTTCTGCTCCAAACATCACGAAGAAGGGGTAAACCCCATGGTTCTGTTGCGGGTCGTTCGTAGACCCCACAACACAGACGGGAGTTCTTGGACCCATCGCCCGACCGCCTGCTCGACGCAGTCATAGAGTCGGGGTTTTAGGCCCTGACGCACCATCCCTTTAGCACGCTCGACTTGACTGTTGGTCCTCGAGTGTGCCACAGAGGTGAAATCAAGCCGGATGTGGTACTCCTCGCAAAATTCATGGAATTACCGAGTGGTGAACTGTGTGCCATTGTCGTTGATGATGGAGTGCGGGACCCTGAATCGGCATATGATGTCGGGGAAGAATTCAACCGTTCGGTCGGTGCTGATGCAGGGCACCAGCTTGGCCTCGATCCATTTGGTGAACTCATCGACGGCGATGAAGAGGTGGGTGAAGCCTCGGGGCTCTTTCCGGAAAGGCCCGAGGATGTCGAGCCCCCAGACCGCAAAGGGCCATGTGATCGGGATCGTTTGGAGCTCTTGGGCCGGCAAATGCGTTTGTCGGGCGTAGAACTAGAAGCCCTTACAGGAGCGGATGAGCTGCTCGATGTCGGAGGCCGCTATGCCATTAGAACCCCTGGCGGAAAACTTTTCCGACCAGGGTCCTCGAGGAGGCGTGATGACTGCATTGCCCGAGTGGATGTCATTGAGGACGTGTCGACCCTCTGCCTGAGGGATGCAGCGCTGAAGGATACCCCTAGGGTTCCGCTTGTAGAGTTCGTTGTCGGCGATGACGTAGGCTTTGGCCCTGCGTGAGACTCATCTAGCTTCATTGGTGTCGGCCGAGAGAGTGTCGTCTTGAAGGAAAGCGAAGATGTCTTGGGGCCAGTCGGGGGTGATGGCCATAATCGCCTGCTCTGGGGTCTGGGTTTGCTCGCTGACTGCTGCTTCGATCTTGGGGTCAACGGAGTCGTCTTTGAGCTTGACGGTTGGCTTGGAGAGGATTTCGAGGAAGACATCATCAAGGATTGGGTCCTGCCCCGAGGCCATCTTGGCGAGAGCGTTAGCCGCTTCGTTGTCGCGGCGTAGAACATGGTGAAGCTCGAGCCCGTCGAACTTGTCTTCGAACTTGCGAACTTTCTGGCTGTAGGCCTCCATCTTCGGGTCTCAGCAACTAGACACCTTCATAACTTGGTTGACGACGAGCTCGGTGTCGCCTTTGACGTAGAGCCATTGGACGCCGAAGGTGATGGTCATTTGAAGGCCATGGAGTAGGGCTTTGTACTCGGCAACATTGTTGGAGGCGCGAAAGTGAATTTGTAGCACGTATTAGAATTTGTCGCCCCTTGGCGAGATGAGGACGACGCCAGCCCCGAGCCTTTTAGCATGCAGGAGTCGTCGAAGAACATCGTCTAGTGCTTGAGTTCAGTGAGGGTCGGTGATTCTTGAGCCTCCATCCACTCAACGATGAAGTCGGTGAGAGTCTGGGACTTGATGGCTTGGCAAGGGACGTAGGTGATATCGTGGCTCATGAGCTCCATAGCCCACATAGCGATCTGGCCAACCACGTCTTTGCCGTTGAGGATTTCCTCGAGTGGGAAACTTGTTACCACCTGGATAGACTGGCTGTCGAAGTAGTGGCGCAGCTTGCGGCTAGTGATGAGGATGGCGTAGAGCAAGTTCTCGACTTGTGTGTACCGAGTCTTGGCATCGGTCATCACTTCGCTGATGAAGTAGACAGACCACTCGACCTTTAGGGCCCATCCCTCGTCCGAGCGCTCGACGACGAGGACGGTGCTGACGACCTTCGATGTTGCGGAAATGTAAAGAAGCAGCGGCTCACCAGGAGTCGGTAGGTTTGGACTGGCGGTGTCAACAGCAGGCTCTTAAGTAGCTCGAATGCCTCCTGGGCCTCGACGGTCCAGGTGAAGCGGTCAGATTTGTGTAGGAGTCGATAGAATGGCATGACCTTCTCACCGAGTCTGTAGATGAAACGGCTGAGTGCTGCTAGGCACCTGGTGAGCTTGTGGACCCCTTTGACATTGTTGATGGGCCTGAGGTTGCGGATGGCGGTGATCTTCTCAGGATTGGCCTCGATGCCGCACTCGGAGATGATAAATTTGAGTAGCTTGCTGGAGGGAACGCCGAAGACACACTTATCGGAGTTTAGCTTGACATGATACCTTCGAAGGTTGGCGTGTGTCTCCTCTAGATCTTCAATGAGGTCGGCTGCTTGCCGACTTGTGTCACCCCGTTTCCGGAATGCACTGTGAGACACGTATCAGTCCCTAGATCAGTAGCTGATACACACAACACAACAGAATGTATATTGAATGCATACTTCAAAAAGAAAAAAGATACCTGAGACAGAACTTTTAGCTGCAACACGGCAAAGATCTCTATGATCCAGCACCGATCGACCAGCCAAAAGTGAAGCAAGCAGCGGAACACCAAGGCCCACATCCACAAGCAGACTTGGGAAGCAGAACGAAAACCCAGCACGTCGTCACCTACGCGGTCCTCTCTGTCTAAAACCACAAATGCAAACGGGTGAGTACATAAGGTACTTAGCAAGCTCTAACACTAGGCAAGGGTATATGTTTAGATGCACATTTGGTTGTAGCAAAGATGAGGCTACGGGGTTCAATTTTTGCGATAAGCCAGTTTTTATGCAGCGTTCACTACAGAAGATTTTTAAAACGGAATGAAAACATTTGTTGTCTATATTTTTGTAGGTTGGACCTGGGGAAGCATAAATATTCCTGCCAGTTCCCAAATTTTAACTGCAAGGGCCTCCACTATCCCATCCAGACACTTTTCAAAACACGGGCACCTACACCCACTCACACGCCAAAGATATCATAGAAAACTAATCGTAGGGTACCTGAACAAATAGCATGCCAATACCGTGACAACGGCCTATCCGAAAGGATTTTACACTCTGCAGAGGTTGTACACTGTACCCATAGGTTATGCTACTTCTGATCAACAGAGTTGCATAACGCTTACCCCACAACTACATAGGTTTCCACATATTCCACCCAAGATGCATCTAGGGGCTATCTGTTGGGGTTTCACTCCCGATGACGTGACGGTACATTCTCGGAGTCGGACCGTGAAGATTTACCGCAGTCACGTCTTTTCCTGGTCCACTACTACACCGAGTATTACCAAACCAGGGGCTATATCCATGGGCTTACGGTCCCATGACGCGGGCAATCACATGGTCAAAATCCAGGCAGCGAGTTATCTCACGCCTTGCTCCTGGCCTCTTGTGTCACTTCGACCTCCTAGTGGCTCGATGTGGACAACCTACATAGCGAGGATAAGTCCCGCCCAAAATATATAGGTTCTGTGGTTGCACGAAAATTGCTAAGTCGAGCGCTAACGAACCGGTCCTTATATGGCAGGGGTAGCGGACTCGTCCACGGCAGATGGACCACACTGAAGACTATACACCTATCACCATCACCTCTTGTGAACCCCACCCCACGACCAGAATCACCCATCTTCACCTAGCACCAGTTGCACTAATCCCATCCCGTTTTATTTACACACACCACCAAACACAGCTTAACGCATTTTGTAAATAAATGGTGTATGGTGTAGCGGTGCGAGACACCGCAATCGGAGTTCTAAGCATTTTACTAAACAAGGCAACTATCCGTTCTTTAAAAGTATTTAAAGACAAGAGACCTATGGTTAACAAGGAGGGTATTGCCAATGGGTAATCAAGGTACTTAATATTAATGTCTAGTAACTGACACTAATATCGGTAAAACAATCAATCAAGTAGGATTATAACTAACACAATGTTTTAAATCAAAATATCATGCATAGCAGTATAGATAGGCACTATAAGGGCATTAGCAAAATATAGGTTCAATATGATCAAGGGGTCAGAGCTTGCCTGCAAACTCCTAATCTTCGGAGCTCGAGGTCAGAGGCTTCTTCATTAAGATTCTAGTCTTCTATCTCTGGCTTCGCGTCCAAGTCCTCGTGCTTTTCTTCACACGTTAACCTTCTGGCTCCTCTTGAAGCTTGACACTTCCTTACACTCAGCGTTATCTACGTGAAGAAAGACTAATAAGACTACTGTGAAAGACACAAAGCTCGAGAAGAAGCGATAAAATTCAGAACTCCAAATAAGAACCAATTAAACACCGCGAGGAAAACTAGTGTAAGTCATGCATGATGCGGTGGCTGACATATTAAGCTATGGCTTAGTGGAATGTATACTAGGTTCGATGCGAACGGAGACACCACAGTATGGGTGCCATGGTTAGGCCATGGTGCACGTGCACCCGAGCCATACGATGTCGCATGACAATCGTGTATGCACATTACATGTAAGTGTATGTGCAGGTATATTGGCATAAGTTGCGGATATGTGGAGTGTATAGTGTGCCATTTAGTTATCTAGTTCCTAGTATGTAACCTCTAGTGTGTAGAGATAAATTATAGGATTCTAGGCTTATAGCTAAACTGGTATGGTTCACTGGCACTTACGTGCACTAATGCAGGTAAGATGTATATGCGGCTATTCAACATTTACTTCCTATTGTGAAGGTGATCTTAATAATTACTGAATGGCTAATAATTAGCTATTGAGTTATTCTTGTAGTTATGCCATTAATGTTAAATAGGCAGCACGTGCACTAGCGTGGGCTGACGTGTTGCACGTGCTTCCTAGTGACTAATTACTTGACTCTACAATTACAACTAAACTACCACATTAAGAGGATGACGTCAACTATGGTGCAGTGTAGGCATAGCGTTATTGTTAATTATCTAATTTATACATATGTGGGTGCGTCATCCTAGGTGCCTAATGATTAATTACCTAGTTTAATTTGTGTAATTAAACTACTAAAACTAGCAAGTGGTACATGTGCTATTGCGTGCTATTGCATGAGTGAATGCATGGCAGGATGTTTATGGGCTGCTATCTAAGTAATCACTTACTTTCTAATATTTAGCTATTTGTATTTAACTACTAATCATATGACTCTAACCTGAGACTAGATTACTTAGTGCTAACATGGGTATGCATACTAATGTGTGCTAAATAATGAAGTCATGCTATGATGAATCTATGCCTAGAGGTGCATCATAATTAAACACTTGCACCAACAACGATAAAACATATAGAAGTAACAGCGATTAAACTCTGCGAAGAACTTACTATTAAAACAAACCAGCAAGATCAGATGTTGGCTGAGGTTTGAATGACTTGATGTGGTGGAGCTCGAGACAACGGTTCCAACGGTGTCAAAATCACTGAAAACGGAGTTGAGGTGTGGCGGTGGTGAGGCGAACAAGGTGTTCACGATGGAAAACAGGAAATTTCCTCCCGTGGACACGCTACCCGACATGTGTCCACAGCTGTCGGGTGTGAGGGTGTAGGCGTGAAACAGGGGACAAACCTCGTGGTGATGTTGCCAGCTGGTCTGTGACCGAAAACTGGCAAAGGCTGCGTGGACACATGGCTTGGCCTGTGTCCACAGCCTCTGGACACCTGCATGTCCAGAATCGGGAAAAATCCTGTGGACACGTGGTTTGGCCTGTGTCCACGGCCCCTGGACACATGGGTGTCTAGAATCGGGGATTTCTCCGTGGACACAAAGTTCTGTGACGTGTTCGCGGACATGTGAACATGTGAGCTGTGATTGTGTCTGTGGACTGTGGACTGTGACGTGTTCGTGGACACGTGAAAGTGAAAGTTCAGAGTTTTGTGGAAGTTCTGGGATTTGTGGACACATGAAAGTGAAAGTTCGGGGTTTTGTGGAAGTTCGGGGATTTGTGGACACGTGATCGAGGTATCTCGCCACATTCTTCATTTGGTCGCCTTTCTCCCAGAGCCGACCGCCGTTGCGCTGCCTCTACTCCACCGCCAGCTCTCGTCGTCGCGTCCCCGGCGTGTCTGAGCACGCGGAGAGGATCCTTGCACCGCCGCCTCTCCGTCCTGTGCCCGAAACCGACGCTCTTCGGGTATCGCTACGCCCGACGCCACGAGCCGCCGCCGTGCCCTGGGAGCGCTCGGTGGCCGGCGCTACTCCGGCATGCCTGGGCAGAGTTGAGGACCCCTGCGCATTCCTCCCTCGAAGAGTAGCCCCCACACCACCACCACGGCGTCCACACCGTCGTCAACCATTCAATTTTTGGGCAAAACACGGCAGAGGTCGAGCTCCACCGCGCCTCCTCTGTGCACTGACATTTCTCTGTCGCAGCGCTGCGCGGCCCCTTTCGGGCTTGACCAGACATGCAGGGAGGTCCAGCGTGCCTCCCTCTTCCTTCTACATTTGAACCCGAGGCCTTCTGGCCGCCCTGCCGGCCGGACATTGTGCGCCCCCCCTTCGCCCGTGTTCTTCACCGTCGCCGACATTCTGCCGCGCCTCCCCGGCACTGTCGCGCCCCTGGCCAGCACCCTCTTGACCCACCGATTTGGGCCACCGCGGCCGAGGATGCGCGCCACCGAGCGACGCCGCCCTCCATGCGCCTCCCTCGCCATTCAACCGCGTCCAGTGCCCCCTGCAGCTGTCGCAACTCCAGGAGGAGTCACCGCGCCCTACTCTCTGCACCCCACCGAACCCGAGGCTTTTCTGGCGCAGCTGGGCCCTCGCCGCCGTCGTGGCCATGGCGGAACTCGTGGACCGGCCAACGGCCGTGATCCACAGAGCCAGGAACTGGTCCAGGGTTCTTCAGAGAGAAGCAGCCGCAAGGTAAAATTCCTTTTTACAGAGAGGCCCTTCAATTATTTAGATAAAGTCCTAAGTTTAATGCCATTATAAAAAGTCCCCCGATCTGCAGTTTATTTACAGTATAATCCTATTCCCATATACACCAAGTCCCCTTTTCATTTTTGTAATTACAGAAACACATATGCACACACCCCCCCCAGGGTTGAACACGGTAGACGGCACGTGTCCCTGACACGGTAGCCGGCTGACCCGTTCACAAGTATCCCGAGGCCCGGACACAGTCACGTTTATGTGACCTCGAACCAAACACAGACACAATCACGTCTCTGTGACCCCATACCAAGCCTTTGACACAGTCACATCCGTGTGACCACGATCTGAGACAAGGGTCACACGATTAGTTCACGATCTTGGGTTTGGACATGGTCACAGCCGTGTGACCCAAAAGCGGAGTCACAGCCAAACTTCATGCACGTGTCCTGAGTCCTGAACATGGCACCGGCTGCATGACCCAACACACGGTCACAGTTCGCCCGATCGTCCCCGACGTGGGGCGCGGACACGGACGGACCCTAGTAAACACGACCCATAATTGGGTCGAACATTTCAGCACGTACCGAACCCTCACGGTCCACCCGACACCAACTGGATTAGGGCCATGGACACTGACCGAACCATGTGTCCATGGGGTTTCCTACTATCTACAGATCAAGTGCCCACTCTCGGCACCACACCGCGCCGCCCTGCGCCCCGACGCGCGTGCGCAAGAAGCAGCGCGGCCCTGGCCTCTAGTCAGTGGACCGCACGCCCCCACCTGGTGCTAAGTGAAAATAGGTGATTCTTGTCATGGGGTGGGGCTCACAAGAGGTGATGGTGATAGGCGTGTAGGCTTCGATTTGGTCCACCTGCCGTGGACGAGTCCGCCACCCTGTCATATAAGGACGGGTTTGTTAGCGCTCGACTTAGCAATTTCGTGTAACCACATAACCCGACAAATGGGAGGACTTATCCTCGCTATGTAGGTATTCCACATCGAGCCACTAGGAGGTCGGCGGGACACAAGGGGACAGGAGAAGGGCGTGAGATAACTTGTTGCCTGGCTTTCGACTATGTAATTGCCCGCGTCATGGGACCGTAAGCTCACGGATATAGCCCCTGGTTTGATAATACCCGGCGTAGTAGGGGACCAGGAAAAGACGTGACTGTGGTGAACCTTCACGATCCGGCTCCGGGAATGTACTGTCGCGTCATCGAGGTTATACCCCGACGGATAGCCCTTGTGTATATCTTGCCTATATAGTTGTGGGGTAAACGTTATGCTTTTCTTGCTCGGGAAAAAAGGCATTGGGTATAGTGTACAACCTCTGCAGAGCGTAAAAATCATTTCGAAATGGTCGTTGTCACGGTATTGACATTCTATTGTTCAACCACCCTTTGATTAGTTTTTCTATGATATTCTTGGCGTGTGAGTGGGTGTAGATGCCCCTGTTTTAAAATGTGTAGGCTGTGTGCCAAGGGTCGGTACGTTTGCGTGCCAGTGCCCCGATTAAAATATGGGTACTGATGGGATTGATAAATATCTCACACAGGACCAATCTACTAAAATATGGACAACAAATGTTTTCACTTCCCTTTCAAAATCTCCTGTAATGAACCCTGCATAGAAATGGTTTTGTGCAAAAGTGAACCATTTAGCCTCATCTTGCTACAACCAAATGTGCGCATATATATATATATACCTTATGTACTCATCCATTTGCATTTATAGTTTTAGACAGAGAGAACCGCGTAGATGACGACGTGCTTGGTTTTTGTTCTGCTTCTCAAGTCTGCTTGTAGATTTGGCCTTGGTGCTCCGTTGCTTACTTTGCTTTTTGTTGGTCAACCGGTGTTGGATCATAGAAATCCTCTCTCCATTGCCGCTAAAAGTTCCGTCTCAGATATTCTTTTTTTATCGAAGCATGCTTTCGATATAAATTCTGTTATGTTGTGCGTATCAGCTACTGATCCGGGTACTGATACGTGTATCACAGTGCATTTCGGAAACGGAGCGCTACACCACAGTGCTTGCATCGATGTGCTCGCACAGCTTCTCCTCACACATGAGTTTTAGCCTTTGGAGATCATATATATCCACAGGCAACTGCTGCCACACCATGGAGTCGCCATTATCGTCTTCCTCATCATCACAATCAGAACCTTTCTTCTCGGTCCCGGTCTCTACTTCAATCTCCGGCTCAGAATCGCTGTAAATGAAACGAAGCAACAACTCAAATGTTTTTGCTTCGGTGTCGTCGATGCGTACGATGCCAGTGGTTGTGCCTTGTTGCATCGGGCCAAGAAGCTCTGCCTTGAAAACTATGGATCTGGCGGCGAGCACGCACCGGTGCGCACGGAACCTCTCTCCATCCACCTGAAATGTCACGTCGGCAATCTCTCCAGACTGGAAGAGACCAGTGAGATGTTGGTGCATGTCAGATGAGGGCACCTCAACAAATGGAAAACCGGCGTTGGCGTCTGTGCTCCCGTTGCCTACACCAACCTTTGGCGACACGAGCTTGGCGATGACCTCCTTCAGAACAAGGGGGCAGCTGCTGCTCAAACGGTCTAAGCCGCCGAGAACCATCACTTCCTGCAGATTAGCGTGAGAACTGAGGAAGTCCAAACACGCCTGTTTCAACCCCCGGCAATGGTGTTGCTAAGCTAGCTCAAGGATGGTCGCCACCGTGCTCGCGTTGATGTATGAACATAGATTCTGCTCGCACATCAGCTTCAGCCTCTGGAGGTCATACTTATTTGCAGCTACAAGCAAATGCTGCCACACCACACCGTCCTCCTCTTCTTTCTCAAGCTCCGGCACCGAGTCGGTGTAAATGAATCCAAGCAAGAGCTCGAACACCCGCGCTTCCATGTCATCTATGTGTATGACAGACACTTGCGGTCGTGCCCTCGTTCATGGGGACACCAAGAAACTCCGCCTTGAAGACTGTCGACCTGGATGCCAGCACGCACCGATGCGCGGCGAAGGTCTGGCCGCCGACCTCAAAGGTCACGTCAGCGCCATCACCAGACCCAAGGAGATCAGAGAGCTGTTGATGCATGTCAGAAGCTGGCACCAGAACGAACGGGGTGCAGTTTCTGCCCCGGTATCAACATCCTTGATGACCACAATGTCGCACTTTATCGTCAAACTGTCGTTCCTGACGCAAGTTTCCAGGCCCTTTACTGTCATGAAATCATCAAACCAGCAACGAGTCTGACAATCGAAGCTGCACAGATTGGTTTCCTGGACGTCCGTTGACAGCACTAGCTTCTCAACCCCGCCGGCGACGAGACTGATATCGAACAGCACCTTCGCTGTTTCGGAGACGACGCTGACGTCGCCGAGAAAGAGACCAAAGGTTACCAACTCAGCGTCGCTGGATTTTCTACCGTTCGGGTAAGTACAAGATCTGCCAGAAGTAGCCTCCGACTCTGAAGGGACGAGATTTTACACGCTTGCCGGTGGGAGTGTCTTCTTTGAGGCGGGAGTACCCGTCCACCACAAGCAGGTGGTACCCGCTGTCGGTGATGGTGATGGCCGGGGAAGAAGACGCCAGCGACTTGCCAACACCGACCGAAGATACGCCGGCGAACGACATTGCAGACCCCGAGAGAACTCCGACTCTCGGCAGTGTGTGTAGATGAGGCTAGAGCACTTGATGGCAAAGAGGAAACTGTACCATCTCAGATTTTCAATTAATCGAAGTGCCAATTTGTCTCAAAATTAATTCCGTGCAATTTTGAAATTTCTTTTTTATTTTTCGGTCACCGGATTAATTTGGCCTGCGGACTTTTTATTGAGCTGAGATTAATTATTTTACTCTAATCCCTAATTAACCCCTCCTATACATACCCCCTCATCCTTATCCTC
>BCLG01003875.1:30385-41535 GCA_001602295.1 Zoysia matrella
GCCCCGTGGACCCCGCCACCGCGTCTCCTACTCCGATTCTCCAGTACGCGGTACTAATTTCCAGTGCACGATTTCCAGATTCCAGTCTGTAACACTCCGTGATGTAAATAAAGAAGCAAGAATATTTGATTCGAGGTTTCAAAATCCGAGCTCAAAAAGAAATACAAACGATCGTAGTCGATTTCAAATTCCTGAGTTAAATTTAAATTTCAAAATTTAAGTTCAAAAATTTTCAGCGAAACATTGAGCCAAAAAATTTCTTTGGAAGGGTATTGAGAAGACCTGAATTTTTGAAATTTTTGGGAAATTTTGTTTGAGGTTTAAAAGTCCCAAATAATTTATTTTCCTTTAAAGCTGAACTGTCTTCAAAAATTAAATATCATTTTATTTATTTCGATTTTGAACTTAAGCCCAAAATAAAAGTTGTTCCTTTTCAAAAAATATACCAGCCTACCAATTTTCAGAATTTTTGAAGCTCGGAAAGAGTGAATTTCGGGTCAAAACAAAAAGGTGCACTGAAAATCCGAGAAAATTCGGAAAAAGGAAAAAGACTGCAGGACCCACCTGTCAGCCCGCCATCTCTCTTTCCTTCTCCTCTCCAACCGTGCGCGTCCAGCGCGCTTCCCACGCACTCGCGCCTCACGCTCCTCCTCGCTGCATGCACGCCATGCCACTCTTCAACATGTCCTGGCCGATGTATCGCGCACCGCAATCACCCGGTCGGATTTCCTCCTTCTCACTCCCTCACTCGAGCTCTCTCTCCTGGCCAAGCGTCTTCAGCGCTGAAAGAGCGGAGCTCCACCTGGAGCAGCGAGAGCAGGCCGCCTCAGGCTCTCTCGCGCGACCAACAGCTGCGCCAGCCCTTGCTCGAGGTCCCCGACGCTCCAGCCCGCTCTTTTCCCCGCTGGAACAAGCCAAGATTTGGATTTTCCCGATTTGAGGCTCCGTCGGCCGTCGCTCTTCAAAATCCGGTGAAGTCCGGCGAGCTCCTCGTGATTCCTTGCACCAGTAGCCTCCTCACCATTCCTCCTATCTCCAAGGTCAATATCCGAGCAAATCGTTGAGCTACTCGCGGGATTTCGAGCTCCTGTCCACCGACGCCGTCGGAACCCTCCACCTCACCGGTGACACCCCACTTCCGGCGAGCTTTGACGACGACAACTTAGACGCCGGCCTTCTCCTCGTCGCCCTCGAGCTCTAGGAGGAAGTTGTTCGGGATTTCGTCAACGGGTCCGTGTCCTACACGCCACCGAACCTGCACTGCCGCCTCCTCTCGTCATCGGCTTGTTTCCGGTGAGCTCCTCCGACCGATGACCCCGCACCGAGTTCCCTAGGCTGCGGCAACTAGTTTGGACTCCAGGACTATGTGCGCGACCTTCAGGAAAGACGCTATGGCGAACTCGCCGGCGTGCGCCGCCGCCCGGCCGCCATGGCCGGTTCGGTCAGTCGGGACACCCCGCGCCGGATCCCGTGTGGCAACGCGATCCGATCCCGTGCGGCCTCTATTTCAGCGAGCACCCATGCGGCTGCGACCGTAGGCCGACACATGGCGCACGGATGAGAATAATCACGGAAATTATTTATTCCTTGCGCAGAAATTTGTAAAAACTTGCAAAACTCATAGAAAATTCATATGAACTCCAAAAATTACAAATAATATACCGTTGAAATCCTCTCATCATGTAGAATATTTTAGAACTATCAAAGCTGCATTTTCTACATTTAAATTTAATTATAATAATTAAATAAAGTACCTTATACATACATGCATATCATTATTTTTCATGCTTATTAAAAATGTGAAAATGCATAATTATGTTCTACAAATTTATACACTTATATATTATTTATAAATAATTTATTTCTCTTAGATACGAATTAGTTCATTAGAAATTCATAATATTGCAATAAATTATAAAATTGGTCCAGAAATTTGTTTATATCCTTGTTAATATTTTGAGTAACTAAAATTGTAGTTTATGCCTTCAAGAACCATATTAAGGAAATTTAAAATTTATCTTCCATATTATAAACTATTTAGTATTAGAAATTCATTTTAAAAATCTTTTCATATAAATCCCAGCAGCACCTTGGTCTAATAAAGTTCCTTTTCTTGAAATCCTCATCATACTTTTCTTGTCATATCATCGCATATTCCTCCTTGTCATATGCATTCATGAACGTATCATCGCATGTGAGCATCCTTATCACATGCGATGACAAGTAAACTATTAGATATCATCAGGTGCATAACTAACCGCACATCATTTCACACATTTAGGAAACGTCGCGGAAGACCAAGATCTAGCGCTGATAGCTCCGGAGTCGTCCGTCGCTGAAGATCTTCCTCTTGTTTATGCTAACTCTCAGCAAACCGAAGGCAAGCCCCGGTGCATTAACCTTGTTTTAAAATTTTGTTTTATCACTATGTATTGTATAGCTAATGTACTGTGCATTAAGTTGTAAGGAGTTGTTTGGAACCTTAGAATGCATGATAGTGCCAATTACCCGTACTGAGTATATATTAGTGCAGATAACTCGATGTAGAGCTAGGCTATGAGTTCTAATAAACGGTAGAAGTCGAGTGAATGAGAAACCTCACTCGTGAGATTATAGGTTTGATTTCATCCCACACTTGAATAAACTTGAGACCGGGCGGGGATAGAGTATAGGAGGGATTGAGAAGGCTGGGCCTTCGCGGTGGTAGCCCCGTCTGTGTCGGTTAAGGACCAATTCGAGTGTGGCCTTGTTGAGCAAGTTTGAACACTACCGAATGCATACTGGGGACATGGGACCCAGGAAACTGATGTAGCTCCATACTGTAGTGGTTGGACGTCCCCCTACCACTCTTTTGGCGGGGTAGTAGAGAAAAGCTTTGGATCTAACCATAGATACATCCGGCGTGGTGATCGCATGGAGGACCATGTGCTTGGGAGCGGTAGGCCTCGGGCCGACACTATGTTATTGCTGTGAAAGGTGGCCACGTGCGGCTTTTGGGAAGCGCGTACGTGTCGTGTACTTCGGATTTTTCCCAGCTGGTGTAAATCGATTATAATCGCTGCCCCTCATAGTAACGAGTACCACTTGTTCACTGCGTCATGTCGTAGTAATAACTGGACTAATAATAATGATAATATGATTTGTTTGCCTAGTTATAGGTAATTGTTTGGCAACCATGATTGTAGTTGACGATAGTGCAAATTAAATTTAGTTTTCCTTGTACTTAATTTACTGCTAAAACTTGAAAGTAAGGATCTATTATTAGTGCTATGTTTTATGCCAATGGCCATCCCCTGAGTCAGCCTCTCATGCTTAGGAGTCGGCTGTAGCCAATTTTTGACGGGTAAGACTTGCCGAGTATTTAGTACTCACGGTTTGTTGTTTTCCCTTTTTGTCGTGTGTAGTTCTTTCTGCAGGTAGCTGGTGTGGCTGTTGCGGCCAAAGAGTGTGGGAAGGTGAGGCTCCTGCAAACTGGTCCTGTGTACCGGTTCCTTCCTCACCGAACTCCGGTCGCGAGGTGTGAAGCATGTCTTAGGGTAAGATATGTTTCATATTAGGAAACCGTCGTATCTCTTCCGTGTCACTTCCGCTATGTTTTAAACTTATCTCTCTTAAGACTACTTGAACTTTATTGTAAGACTTAATCGGTTTCCTATTTTATATTATCACTCCTGTTGCACTATTTGGGTATTATTGCTCAATATCACCCGATATCGATCCTAAGCAAGCCGTCCAATGTTTTGGGGCGGTTCTGCCACACAATCTCCGATTTCCAGCGCGACTTCGTCTCCGATTTCCAATTGTGTGGTGAGAAATTCCCCTCTCTCAAATTCCTTTTTCCTCTCCGATGGATTGATGAATTAGTTGCTAATCAATTTGCAGTTAATTGATTTGCGGTTAATCTAGTTCCTCGTGGTCTAGATCTTCTAGGATTTTTGAGGAACTCCGTTTGTTCTCAGAAGTTTCCCAAAATTGTTCCGTTAATGTCTCGTCGAGGATGTCGTGTAGAATTTTTCGGGAAACGTTTTGCGCACGTTTAGCCTAGTAGTTTAAATTTAGATTTAATTATCAAATTTAATTATCGCGTACCTAGTGTCTGACCCCTGTTCGTATTGTGTTTAGCTGGTGATCCCGAGGAGGAGTACCGTGAGCCCGCTCAGTTCGACGACCCAGATCCCGACTACGATGCCGAGTTGCCAGGCAAGCCGCGTTCCTTGAACACTTTTGTACCCAGTATTTTAAACTGCATGTTTTGTTTGCAACTCTAATTTGCATGCCAACTGTTTTAAAATATGCTAGCAACCTTCCTAAGCCGTGCCTATTTATTGTTCCACAAATATGAGCCCTAAGATTGCTTTAGAATAATTATTTTATTTTTATGCTTAGCCATGCTTAGTCGCATTTATTTTTATCTCACACTTATCACTATAAAAATAAAATTTGTGTTAAATGATTTTGAACTGTGATTCAAATGTGTGAGTTTTGTAAATAGCTATACATAACTATTTAGTTGGGGCAGGATGGAATATGAGGAGCTAAGGGACTTTTGGGAAGTCCCTGTGAGCGTACCAGTGGAGGGTACAACAAGAAGATTCGGGCTGGGATCTTTCCGTGAGACTTGTTGGTTGTTGGCGTTGAGGTTGGAGAGAGTGCCTGCCCCGGCAATTAAGGACCGAGTCCTTCGAGCCTTGTACGCTCAGTTGACAACCGTGCACACCACATTACCCTGTATGGGCAGTGGCTTAATCTTGAAGCTTGCTGAGACTGGTTTTTTACCCGTGGGTTGACGGTGTTGTATTAGTGTGGTGTAGAGCTATGACTCTCTGCATGAGATCGAGATACCCCACCTGATCAGTGGTGGGCTTTTCACAGCTCCAGGACCCGATTGCGTAGGCACTTGGGATCCCAATTCTAGAGGACGGATAACGCCAGTTAAAGCTTGTGGACGGGTCTTGTGTGTTCGTTGGGACTACGACGGTAGTTCCCAATGGCACTTCTCGTGGGTCCAGGTGCATAAACTCTGCAGAGTTATAGTCAATGCACATTGCCACGTCCTTTTTGGATGGACACCCCCTGAGTTGTGCTCCTCATTGAGTAGTTTTGTTTTACTTCCTCCTCTTCTATTTCAAAATGTTTTGGACTCCGGCCTTTGAGCTGTGGTCGAGTGTGGAGATTACACCGGCATTTAAAATGAACCCCCGTTCGGGATAACGGAGATCTCTGCGAGGTAAGATAATAAAATTTGAAAGTTTTAAAATAAAGCTTTCTTGCATCTTTAAAGCAAAATAAAATGTTTTAAACTTGTATTTAGCACTTGAGCCAGCCTTTACTCTTGAAACCATTTACATGCATACATTGTTGATAGGTAGTACGCGGTTTGCTGAGTATTCGTACTCACGGCTTTTTAATTTGTTGTTTTTAGAGGATACTCTCAACTTCGACTTCGACTAAGTCTCCGACAGACCGTGAAGTCAGCTCCTGCGCTCAAGCTTGCTTGTGTGGAGGAGGTTTGCTACCGCTGCCATGATGACGCTTGCATTGCTGCACTTGATGGATTTCTCGATAGTGATCTTGCTGCTCTGAGTTGTTTCCGGCCTGCGTACCAATGGACCCTTTTTGAGGATTTTTATTCTAATGAATTTGCTTTGACTTGCTGATTTCTATTCTTGTTTCTTGTTTAATACTTCTGTTATGGTTTCTTGATTGATCGCTTGTGATATCGTGATTACTAACCTACTGAGATTGGCAAGGTCACAGAAGATCGGGACTTATCAAAAGGTAAGAAAAACCCGGTCGCTACAAGTGGTATCAGAGCCATACTTGACCGTAAGAGCGAAACCGTAAAACTTGACGTAACTAAAGAATATTTCTAGATTTCTGAATCTGTTATCAAACCTTCATCGTGAAAGTTGTTTTTCTAAATCTTGTTGTTTGCTTGATGGAAGTCTTGTTTGCTTGGAATTGTACTTGTCTAGTTTTTCTTGTCCTGATCTGCTGATTTTCTTTCTTTTTCAATAATTCATGTTTCTGCTGATGCTATCTTTCTAATCAAAAATGTGTTCCTGCAACAGATGGCTCCGAGGAGGTCTAGACGCCTTCAGGCTCGTTTTGAGGAGGCCGCTCTGGAGGATCCTGAGGTACCACCACCTGCTGGGCGTGGTCGTGGTGCTGCCCACAGAGGTCGTGGTCGCGGTGCTGGAGGCTGTGTACCAGTGCCACCTGCGGCTGACGTGCCCGGCATTGGTCGAGGGCGTGGCCGTGCTGGAGCACCAGTCCCTCAGGCTAGAGGGCGTGGCAGAGGAGTCGCCATGGACCCTAGAGTTGAGCCTGCCGGTGTTGCCGCGTTTGGTGAGGAGCTTCCAGCTGCTCTGAACCGGGCGGAGGTGATGGTCCGACAGACACTTCTGCTTGAGCGGATTGTTGAGCAGTCACAGCATCAGCCCCGTGGACGTACTCCTGCTCCTAACGCAGCACAGTACCACTAGCCAGCCAGTTCTCGCATGGCTATGTTCCTGAGCATGCGCCCACCCACTTTCGACCGTGCAGTTGATCCTCTGGATGCTGATGATTGGCTCAGGGATATTGAGAAAAAGCTTGATCTGATTCAATGCGAAGATCAGGAGGCAGTTCGCTTGGTAACTCACTAGTTGACAGGTGCAACTGGTGCTTGGTGGAAAACTCTTTACGCCACTCTTGACGATCTAGAGCAGTTCACTTGGGACGACTTCGTCACTGCTTTTCGTGGTTTCCACATCTCTGAGGGAGCCATAGAGGCAAAGGCAGAGGAGTTCCGTAAGCTTCGTCAGGGAGGTATGTCTGTCACTGAGTACGCCAACCGTTTCACCCAACTCAGCCGCTTTGCACCCGAGGAGGTTTCGACCGAGCGCCACAAGATGTACTGGTTCCAGAAGGGCTTACGTCTCGACATGCTCCCGTACCTAGATGGCAGTGTTCAGAGGAGCCTTCGCAAGCTTATTGACAGGTGTCTGGCTTTGGAGGTGTCACTTCAGAAGCTTGATCGGTCCAGAGATGCTAAGAGGAGGGCAGTTGGTCAGAGAACCAGTTGTGAGGTTTCTCAGCGTCAGCGCTTCAGTGGTTCGTTCCAGCAGGGATCGGGACAGCCCACCTTCACCCGGTCCACTGCTCCTGCTCCAGCTTCAGTTCAGCGGCAGAGTTCTCAGAGTCAGGGAGGTGCCTTTCAGTAGCAGCAGCAGTCCGCTTTCCGTCCGACAGCAGGTCAGCCCTCGGTTCGCTGTTTCGAGTGTGGCCAAGAGGGTCACAATGCGTTTCAATACCCGAGGCGCCAGCAGCAAGGTCCTAGAGGAGGTGGTGTTCAGTTTGCCACTTTCGCTACTCCACCGCACCAGTCTAGAGGTCGAGGAGTGCGTTCAACAGGTCGTGGCGCTGCTCAGCCGACCGTCACACGCAGCCGCCTAAACCACATCTCTGTGGAGGAGGCTCAGGAGGCACTCGACGTCGTTGTGGTGAGTTCTTGGTTCACTCTCACTTAGCGACGGTTTTGTTCGATTCAGGGGCTACTTACTCGTTTGTGTCGTCGGCGTTTGCGACTACACATAGTCTCCCTCCCTCACTCTTAGCCATACCTACACTTACCACTTCACCTCTTGGAGTTTATAAGAGTCGTGTTGAGTGTAGAGGTGTTCGGATCTTGATTCAGGGTGTGGTTTTTTTAGCTGATCTCATTGTCCTTCCCTCGCGTGACATTGATGTCATCTTGGGGATGAATTGGCTGGCGAGGCACAAGAGAATCATCACCTGTGCTGAGAGGGTTGTGTCGTTGGTTAACCACCACGGTGTTTGTGTGGAATGCGCCCCTAGAGCGTCCAGAGTTCCACCTTCAGTTTACAGCTTGCAGGAGTTGTCTTTGGAGCAGATTTCAATTGTTCGTGAGTTTTCAAAGGTGTTTTCAGATGAGTTGCCAGGACACCCCCAAATCGAGATGTTGAGTTTATGATCGATCTGCTTTCTGGTACCGTGCCGATTGCCAAGCAGCCATACCGGATGTCTTCCGATGAGCTTGTTTTGCTTAAAGAGTACATCGATGAGCTCTTAAGTAAGGCCGAGTGCTTCTCCATGGAGAGCCCCAATGCTTTTTGTGAGGAAGAAGGATGGGTCAATGCGCATGTGCGTTGACTACCGTTCTTTGAATGAGGTGACGATAAAGAACAAGTACCCTTTGCCGAGGATCGATGATTTGATTGATCAGTTGAAGGGTGCGAAGTTCTTTTCCTCGATTGATTTGAGAACGGGGTATCACCAGATGAAGATTTGTCCTTCCGACATTCCGAAGACTTCGTTCGTGGCGAGGTATAGGTCTTATAAGTTCCTGGTCGTTTCTTTTGGACTCACTAATGCACCTGCCTACTTCATGAACATGATGAACAAGGTGTTCATGGCTGAGTTGGATAAGTTCGTGGTGGTTTTCATTGATGATATCCTTGTCTACTCCAAGTCAGTGAAAGAGCATGAGCAGCATCTGAAAGTTGTGCTTGGGAGGTTGAAGTCTCATCAGCTGTATGCCAAGTTCAGCAAGTGCAAGTTTTGGGTTGAGAAAGTTAATTTTCTGGGTCATGTTGTCACAGCTGAGGGAGTTGCCGTTGATTCCGAGAAGGTCAAGGCTGTTATGAAGTGGGAGTCTCCAAGGTCAGTCTTTGAGGTGAGGAGTTTTTTTGGATTGGCAGGTTACTATCGCCGATTCATTGAGAACTTCTCTAGGATTGCTAAGCCTATGACCGAGTTGACTCAGTTGAGAGTGCCGTTTGTATGGTCAGATGCTTGTGAGAGGAGTTTTCAGGAGCTGAAGATGAGGTTAACATCTGCACCTGTTTTGACCTTGCTGGATATTCACCAAGATTTCTAAGTTTTCTGTGATGCTTCTCGTCAGGGTTTGGGATGTGTGCTGATGCAGAACAAGAAAGTGGCTTGCTATGCTTTGAGGCAGTTGAAGAAGCATGAGTTGAACTATCCGACGCATGATCTAGAGTTGGCGGTTGTTGTCCATGCTTTGAAAATTTGGAGGCACTATCTGATCGACAACAGATGTGAGATCTCCTCCGATCACAAGAGTCTCAAGTATATCTTCACCCAGGTAGAGTGGAACATGAGGCAGAGGAGGTGGCTCGAGTTGATTAAGGATTACGATCTTAGCATCAACTATCACCCGGGTAAAACCAATGTGGTAGCCGATGCTTTGAGGCGCAAGGCTTATTGTTCTTCTTTGATGTCTGGGCAGTCGGAGATTCTTGTAGATCTGATCAGTTTGAGAGTTGAGATTGTTCCTCAGGGTTTCTTGCACAACCTCAAGTTGCAGCCGTTGTTGATTGAGGAGATCAAGTCAGCTCAGAAGCATGATCAAGAAGTTCTGTTGATCTTGAAGAAGATGAGGAAAGGCAAAGCACCGGGTTTTCGTGTGGATCAATAAGATGCTTTGTGGTTTGAGGACCGTATCTGTGTTTCGAGAGTGCCAGAGTTGCGGGATGCCATTCTGAGAGAGGCTCATGATTCAAGGTTTTCTATCCATCTAGGCTGCACCAAGATGTTTGAGGATCTGAGGACTCGTTTCTGGTGGGTTGGCATGAAGGCAGACATTGTTAAGTATGTTGACTTGTGTGATGTTTGCCGACGAGTTAAGGCTGAGCACCAGAGATCGGCTGGATTGTTGAAGCCATTGTCGATCCCTTCTTGGAAGTGGGATGACATCAGTATGAATTTCATCACAGGTTTGTTTGCCGTTGACGTCTCGCCATCATAATGCTATCTTGGTGGTGGTGGATCGTTTGACGAAGACTGCTCATTTCATCCCTGTGAACGAGAGGTACTCAGTTGATCAGTTGGCCAAGTTGTACTTTGATCACATCGTGAAGTTGCATGGTGCACCGAGGAGCATTCTGTCAGATCGCGGGCCTCAGCTTACCGCGAGATTCTGGAGGAGCTTGCATGAGGCTATGGGTACACACCTGGTGTACAGTTCAGCTTATCATCCTCAGACAGAGCGTGTGAACCAGATTCTGGAGGATATGTTGAAAGCTTGTGTGATCCCCTATGGGCACAGCTGGGAGACAGTTTTTTTTTTTGCGAAATTCTTATACAACAACAGCTTTCAGGCCAGTTTGGGGATGTCACCTTTTGAGGCGTTATATGGTAGGAGATGTCGTACCCCACTCATGTGGTCAGAGGTTGGTGAGAGGTCTTTCTTTGGTCTTGATTCCATCAAAGCTGCAGAAGAGAAGGTTGAGAAGATCAGAGAGCATCTCCGGATTGCTCAGAGCCATCAGAAGAGTTATGTGGATAAGAGAAGGAGACCCCTTTCTTTCGAGGTTGATGATTGGGTGTATCTCAAGGTGTCACCTCTCCATGGCATGCGTTGCTTCTATGTCCGGGAAAAGTTGGCTCCGAGGTTTGTTGGTCTTTTCCGGATTTTGAGGAAGATCGGTGAGCTTGCTTACAGGTTGGAGTTGTCATCCGAGCTGGAGGGTGTGCATCCTGTGTTCCACGTTTCTCACTTGAAGAAGTGTCTTCGAGTGCCGGAGGAGCAAGTTGTCCTTGATGCTTTGGATATTCAGGATACGCTCGAGTATCTGGAGTACCTTGTGAAGATTCTTGATGAGGCGTTCAAGGAGACAAGAAGGTCCAAGATCAAGTTTCTCAAAGTCTAATGGAGCAACCACACCGAGCGAGAGGCTACTTGGAAGAAGGAAGAGAGTCTGAGGAAGGAGTTCCCCTACTTGTTCGAGTTCGCTTCTTGATCTCGACGACGAGATCTTGTAAGGGGGCTCTGTAACATCCCAGATTTTCAATTAATCGAAGTGCCAATTTGTCCGAAATTAATTCTGTACAATTTTAAAATTTCTCTTTTATTTTTCGGACGTCGAAATAATTTGGCCCGCGAACTTTTATTGGGGTGGGATAAATTATTTTTACTCTAATCCCTAATTAACCCCCTCCTATAAATACCCCCTCATCCTTATCGTCTCCCACCACACCTCCCCATTTTACTCTTTCCCTCCCCCAAATTTCCAGAACCGCTCCACCTCCTGCGCCTGCTTCGAGTCCCGCGCCGACGCCGCTTTGCCACTCGTCGCCTGTTGCCGTCACGTTCCAGTACCATCTCCGAACCCCGTGCGCCTGCC
>BCLG01003876.1:8321-28493 GCA_001602295.1 Zoysia matrella
ACATGAAGTTGAGAAGGTAGTAATGGCACAAAAAGCTACCTTAGCTTGTCGGAGTTCATAAATCTCAAGGAATAGCTGTTTTGAAAGCTCTTCCAACGCCTGAACCTCTGCTTCTAAGTTTTTAATATCTTCAAGACCAAACAAGATAGTCAATGCTTGAAGAAACACACAACGCAAACAGAAAAATGTAACAACGATAATATACCCTGCTCGGTTTGATCTTCTTGCACAGAACGAACAACTGTTCCCACTATGCGTTTTAGAAATGATCTGGCCTTCAGCTTCTGCAAGTAAATGTCAATATTTGGTCATACCTTTTACAAGGAAGATAAAACTAGAAAATATGCCACTTTCAAACTGCAACTCTATTGTCTGTTAAGGCTTACTCCAGTGCTTGATAGGCATCATAATCCATAACCCAGACAATTCCACGACATGAATGCATAACCAGTAAATTATGGCAATTTGGTGTAGCTAAAAGTTATTTGCTCTTTGCATTATGGTGTTGCAACCTGATTTGATGACAGTATTATTTGCTGCTAAACATGAATGTGGTGAATAGTAAAGCAAGCACCTCCTCTGATCCTTGAATCCTCTCCATCTCCATCTTGGACAAAATGATTTTCTTTTTCTTAGCAATACATGTTTCCATGGATTGCATCAGCTGTCGTTCCAAGGTTTTGATGTCTGTTTCGTCAATTTCCCTGTAATTTGACAAAGTTCCAATAATTGAATGGAAGCTGTGCTGCAGTTTTGATACTGACAAGCACAGACTTAAATCAGAGCAAAAACCTGATAAAGAGCGACAGATAGCTGTATGGCAGATTGACGGCACCAAAACCAGACAGAACAGCCATGACACTCACGCCTATCACACCAATCCTACTGACCAGCTGTGGCATAGTGAAAAACCCTGCAGAGTGATCGGCAAGTCAAGCCCAATCTGATTGCACAAACGGTAAAATGACTGAGATCAATATCTCTAAGTTGTCGTATAAGACTAGCACGTGTACAATCAATCATCGTGAGGTTACAACATCAAACCTTTCTCAGGGGAAGGCATCGGGAAGTGAATCCCCATGCGCCAGAATCCGTAGAGGAAAATGAGCAGGAACAGCGCCGCGATGAGCCAGGCCCGCTGCCTCCTCACCCCTGCATCCACCAACCGATCAGCCGATGAGCACAGCCGCAGAGAGTACAGATAGAGATATACAGAGGAAAGAACAATTTGAAGACCTGAGTTGCGGAGTATCAGGTAGCAGTGGTAGTAGGGTAGAACGAAGATGAGGAGCAGGATGAGGCAAAAGAGGTCGATGTGCCAGTTGAGGAACCGCGCGTCCTTGGAGAGGACGGGGAGGATCTCGAACAGGACGAGCTCGAAGAGGTTGCAGGAGAAGGCGAAGACGAGGCCGAAGAGGATCTGCACCAGCACCCGCCGCTCCTCGTACTCCTTGTACAGCCGCCGGTTGAGGAACCACAGCCCCGCCCAGCCCAGCCCCAGCAGCGACGAGCCCACCACCAAGCCCTCGTAGACCACCGTGCCCCACCCCATCTCCCTCTCTCTCTCTCTCTCTCTCTCTCTCTCTCACGCTGTCCCTGTCGCTCGCGCGAGGCGGGTGCGGAGCCGGCTCCCGCACCGGCGGCCGGCGGTGAACGCCGTTGGTTCGGCCGGCGGACGGAGTCGGATCTCGTGGGAATGGGCGGAGGCGTCCGCCCTACTCTGCCGTGCCGACTCACCCCGCACCGCCGTCTCCCTCCTCCCGTACCTGCGGTGATGTGCTGCTCTTGGGCTGGGCTGATTTTTTAGCTCATTGATTACAGTAAACTGCAAGCAAGGCCATTGCGTGCGTCTGTTTTAACCGGCCGGCCTGATAGAGGCCCACAGAGTAATTTAGAGTCCCTGCAAGATGCAATTGGACTCGATGGATCGGCCCATTAGCACGGGGCGGCATGAGAAGGCTCTTGTAGCATGAATCCCGGCCACCTGGCCGTCACGTGGACTTCTTGCCGATGCACCGTCGCGAGCTTCATCGCCGCCGGGACCAGACAAGAGCCATCCGTACACCGGCGATCACTGCTCCTCCATGCCGTGCCGCAACGCATCCTCATGTTGCCAACGGACACGACATGGGAACATGAGGATGGCTCGTACTTGGCCCTCGGCACCACGATGCAGCAACTAGAAGCAATCTGGATTAGGATACAGAGATAGATCGCACACGCTCACAATGCGGGGGGACCGTGAAGAGTGCTTTGCACAGGAGTACTCCGTAGTCACCAAGACACTAACATGCAGCAACCAACCCAGGCACCCAGCGTGTGGCGACCTCGCCGGAAGCTGCGAGCCTAGCCATTTTGCCGGGCACGAGAGGTACACGATCACAGCGTCACTACCTTGCCGGGCTCAAACTGCTCCCAGTGCATGCACGGCCCCACGGCTATGGTTACAGCCTGTTCCTCCACCAACCTTGGAAGCTTTTCGCGGAAAATCCAGCATTATTGCGCTTTTCTTCTCCAAACAGCAACGCCGGGTCCCCGCCCCGTGATCCAAGACGGATCGTGTTCCCTAACGTCTCAACACGTCTGAGTGATCATGAAAGAAGCATATGGCCGTGGAGCTTGCCCATGCCCATAAGCAACAAGCAAAGGCGGGTTAAAAATGAAAGAAGCCGCGTTCGATCGAGGATTGCCCCTCAAGCTAGCTCGATCAGTTCTCTAAGGTTTTGTTTGGTTGCTCTTTAATTCAAATGAATTAGAAAAGGAATGAATCTATTGCTCTCTTGACGAGAGTTCAATCCTTCTCGTTCCACTCCAATTCCCTCCTATATTTTTTTTTAACCGAACAAAACCTAACGGGGAAAAGGGGATCGGAGACCGGAGACTCCTCCTTAAGCAATACTCAATCTTTCCCACGTTCAACAGGGAGAGACAGGGAGAGACGAAGAAACGGAACTTTCAATACGAAAGGTCAACAGCAACGGTGCCATGTCGAGCGTCTGACTTGATACAATTTCGAAAGTGCGAAGAATTTAACACGAGAAAAAAGGTTACACAGAAGCATGTACTAAGTAGTTCGAAAAAATAGAGCATATAATATTAGTAGAGTATTTGTTGGCGTCTCGCAATATGACGAAGTCAGATCCCAAAGGAGTCGTCAAGTCTCAGGCAATGGAATCCACATGGCACTCACTCATCTGCAAAGGTTTGAGTCATTCACAATCAGAACATTTGCAAACAACAGACTCTGATCAAGACACAGAAGAACGCGAGTACTTCAGTCATCGGGAGCTGGTGTTGACGTCCCCATGGGAATGGAGATCGAGAGCTGCGTTGCCGAGAAGGACGAGAGGCTGTTGTCGTCGGCCAGCTCCGACCAGGAGCCCCTCGACTTGGGCCACTCGTCGAAGAAGGGACGCAGCGTCTGGTTCTCCTGCATGGCGAAATCACTCCCAAAGAGGGAGACTGGCTGCCGCTCCGTCTTCGGCAGCGAGCTGGTGGTGCTCTCGTCCAGGCCGCTCAGTGTGCCGTATAGAGGGTAGCTTGAGACTTGAAATGTAGAGGTTTGAGACGGCAGCAGGCGCCACGAGTTCTCCATCCAGGAATCTGTACCTCCAGAAATGAGCTGGCTCTGTTCAGCAGCTAATGTTCTCGCTCCATAAGAAGAATACCTGGTTTCAAATGTCACAAGGTCAGAAAATGGTTGACTTTACTTGAAAACAATATAACAGAGGTTGCAGAAAAGTTAATCGTAAAAGTTACCTGAGATCTTTGCTCCCTCCACCAGCAGCAGTCGCGTAAGGAGCGGCATTGTCCATGTGCATCTGCGCAGCGGACCCCAAGCCGTGCACGCCAGTCGCGCCGCCACCACGGCGAGCAGCACCGCTGCCACTGCCAGCAATCGCCGAGTACAGCGTGTGGTTCTGGCAGCCACCGGCGAGATTGGCCTGCGCCGGCGGCTGAGAGATCGGCGCGGCGACGAGCTGTGGTTCCACAGGCTTTCTTGAACGGTTGCGGCCGCGCTGCATGTGGCGCTCGCAGTACTTGGAGTCCGGGGCCGCCTCCTTGGAGCACCGCCACTTCTTGCCGTCCGTGCGCCGGCACCGCCCCGGCTCCAGGTCCACCTTCTTGCCGAAGTAGGGGGGGCCGTACCCAACTGCAAACCGCACGCAGAGAACCACCTTGGTCAGTGATGTGATGTGATGTGCGCGTACGAGTAGCCTAGGAACGAACATGTTTTGTTTTTGTGTCGGTGGGCATTTTGCAGGCCAGGAGGAGCGATTCAGGAATGGACTCTTCGGCATCAAATGCCAATACGCCATGAATCGAAACGCAACGCATATCATCGTTACTAGCTTCATCGCGGCAGGGATGAGTGAGTGGCTTAAGCCCCCAGACAGGAACAACACCCAAGGATCAAAGGACCAATCGATTAACTAATCACTCCTTTTGCCGGGGCCATGTCTTGCCTCTATCTAATCAAGCAAGCTGCTCAATAAAAAAAAACTCCATTAAGCACACGACTACACGAGTAGGCCTAAGCGCGCAGCTTTGGATTAAAAAACAAGGAACTTTCCTAGAACAAATGCAGGGCAAGATTAACAAATGACCGGGACACCTGAACCCCTCGGTCCGAATAAACAACCAGATCAAGCGGAGAAGCGTGCTTACGAGGAGGCTGGTGGTAGACGAAGCCGCGGCGGATGGGGACGAGGAGCTCCGGCGGGACGGGGACGCCGGCGAGGAGGTACTTGTATATGAGCGCCTGCTGCTCCAGCTCCTCGTACTGCGCCGGCGTGAACGGCGCCGGCCACCTCCCGCTCATCGCTTGCTGTTGCTGCCGCTGCGCGTCCTCCCCTGCCCTGCGCGCACAAACGAAACGCAGGCAAGAGTTTCAAAGGAGAAAGAGGGAAAAGCAAGCGGATAGAGAGCAGGGCGAGCTTTGCGTGTTGAGGAGGGCGGCTTACGCGGAGTGAGGGGAGGCGCGGTAGAAGGGGAGGAGGGGTGGTGATCCGTTGCCGGAGACAGGGAGGCAAAGGGCATCGCCGTATCTATGCTTGCTTGGCGCTGGTTGTCTCTCTCCGCTCTGCCTGCTGGCTCTGCCTACGCGACGGGCTGTATGTGGCGACTTTGGCAGAGCTCCACGCTATTTATTTTTAGCCAGTTTTTGTCGAACTTTATTTTCGAAGCGAAGGGATTTTTATCTTAATTCTGTGAAATGATTTTTTAAAATGAACTAAAGAGCTAAGAGCGAGAAAAAGTAACTTTTCTGTAAATTGATTCTCTGTCTTGATTTTAAGAGTTTATTTTAGAGAATTAAAAATAAAACTTTTCAATCACAAAATCATTTCACATAAGAAATAAGAATTAAGAGTGAATCCAAAGAATTCGAAGCTGATAGCTCTGTAAAGAAGCCTGAAGAAAAATAGGTAGAGTGATTATGAATAATAGTGTGAAGAAAAATAGGTAAAGTGATTATGAATAATGTAAATAATACGTGTGTTCATATGTAAAGTTTATTTTTTAAAAAAAATAAAAATTCATCTAATCCGTTGATTCATAGATCTGACGGTGATTAATACAGTGAATATATACAAAGCCTAAGTAAAAAATCCGCTTATGCCACAGCCACCTCATCGCCGCCGCGACATGATTCCGGGGCGGCGAGGAGGGCACCTGCACGCGACGGGTACGCGCGACGCCATGTGAGCCTGGATAGGTGTTCCGCTCCCGGTCTGCAGGATAGCTGGTACACGTGACGGCCCGGGAGGAGGCATGCTTCCTTCTGCCATCCATTCATGACCACCGGACAAACGAGGCGGTGGTCGCATCGTCGGCGTGCTAACGGCCAGACGCTTTGCCGTTCCACTTCGATTTTTGGCTTTGCCGTTCCACTTCGATTTTTGGCTTTGCCGTCTTTTGGCGTCGTCTCTGATCTCTTCCCACGGGCGGACGAGGTCCGAAACAACTGCAGCGCTTTCAAACACAAAACGGCCTCATGCGGCAGAACGCATAGCGGAGCCAAAGAAGGAAACCTGTGCGCGCAGGCAGAGGCAGAAAGAGAGCGCCATGCACGGCCCCATGCTACGCTGACCTCTCTGGCAGCAGCCCGTGCGCGCTGCGCGAGACCTGAGACAAAGATTTTCACGGGCCGTCGCCTGCACCGGACTGGCGGCATGCATGCCGTGCTAGCCGACGCAAACGGGGTAAGTTTACAGACTCTCAACGATGGATGATGCGTGTGCCGACCCCGAGATCTCCAGCACAGTATTGTAGTCAGTTGAAAATTAACGATTCAGTCAGTAATTTCAGACGGGTTCAGTTAATTAACAGATTCATACGGCAACAACTCGTCTTCAAAGCGAAACACCGGAACCAGGCATTCGGTGTGACTGATACTCCTACACAAGTTCATTGCCTCGGCCTGCCCACCTGGACGTCCTGCAGGAGCAGGAGCCCGACGGAGAAGACGGCGGCGAGCAGCGGCGTGGGCACCTTGTCCACCGCGCCCTCCATCCTCGGCACCCGCCGGCCGGCGTTCTTGGCCGAGACGGCGAGCAGCGGCGCGCCCAGGATCGCCAACGCCGCCTTGTTCACAAACACGAGGCGAAGGTCCTTCTCCACCCACGTCAGGATCAGGTCCTGGAACTCCTCCCGGGTGATCCATTTCGTGCCGCGGACGTTGTACTCCTGCAGTCCAAGCAACGGGAGCGCGTCAGCAGTTGTCCCGCGCACGGCAAGAAAGGTATCACTCCTACTACATACGGAGCGCCGCCGCTTCCGACCACAATGCGAATTCACGGAACTACATTAATTGAAAAACAAAATACCTTCAATCGTGTGTTGACGGTCTCCAAAGAGGGAGGGTCCTTGTGTGGTCCGAACAGCTGCATGTTGATAGAACTGACGAGACGCGCCACAAATCCGAGGACGCTAAAGTCAGTAGCAGCAGCACAGGAAAAATGGCGAAATTTAGCTAGTGCCTTGATGGTTCTCACTTGTAAACCATGAGCGTGGCGAGGTGGAGCGAGCCGACGTCCAGGAGCTTCGTTTCCTTATCGGCCAAATCCCCAAACACCTTCGTGCAAATCCTTTCGACGTCCGACTTGCCTGCAACGGGCACATAGCAGTAATATGAGCATCATGGAACGAAGAAACTCAGAACTGTAAAAATGGCGACAGATGTGGGCGGAGCTGCGGTCCGTCCAATACCCCGTGCTCTGTCCCAGGCGCGGCGGAAGAATTTGGACATGGTTCTTCTTCCTCTCGATCGATGCCGGGAGAGAGAAGAAAAGCGGAGAGGAGGCTCGGTCGTCGTCCTTATATGTGCGGGGTGTCGCATCGTTTCGGATGCGGCAGTCGCTTGCAGGGAAGGTCAGAATCAGTGAACTGGTGCACGTTGTCTCTGCCCCGTCCATTGCGTTCCTTGCCCCTCCTTCCCAGGGATGTGGGAGCAACACCTGGAAGACATGCGATTCCTTGCTCCAACGTTGAACATTGTACTGTATTCCTGGAAGCATGATTGCATGAAGCCATCATCAAATCGTGAGCAATATTCTTCTTCCATCCTTCTGTTCCTGTGCTGAAGCTGGTGGTTCTCAAAAGTCCCGGACTCCTGGTGGGCTGGGTTACACAGGCCCGAGTACAATTGGCCCAGTAGGCCCAATGTGCGATAGACTCCCCCCTGTCTGCCGACGTTCTTCTTCCATAGAGCGCCTCAAAGTGCTCCTTGACATTGCTGTTGATTGGCTTTTGTTTGAAGTCACCAAAAAGATGGAGCAAACTCCGTCGGATTCGTCGTCTCGTGGCCGTGGTCAGTTTTCTTGTTGCTCCTGTTCTTTCTTGGAACAGGGGGAAGAGCAGAGAGGACTGATAACTATTGATAATACTGCTTACCTTGGGGTGATGCTTTTATGTTTCTCTTACCCTACAGAAATTCTGAAAAACAGGCACGCCAGATGAAACGGGGCTGGAGGAAGTTCAGACCGAAATTACGGCACTGAAGAGGCTCTATGGACTGCTTCACAAGGGCCCGGCAGACGGAAATGTAAGAAAGCATCCATGTCTTGACGGTTGATTCCCCATTTTTTTTCGCCTGGAACTGACGGTTTATGTGGATGATCTTAACTTTACTGACAGAACCTAAATGCCGCAATACTTTCTTCTGCAAATTCGAATGCTGCATACGGTCGCTGGTTTGGTTGATGTGTTCCAATTATCCTGCAGCTAGATGAAAAATCGAGGGCGTGTCTGATGAGGATCCTCGACGATGCTGCCCAGAAGGCTCTCCGGAGGCAGAGCAAGGTAATTTATTTGGGATTTATTGTTTCAATGCGCTTCTTATTTCTACTACATGGCATCACTTGATCTTCATCCGTCATGATCCTAGGTTCTGGTCAAGTGCTAGGGCTGATAACCAGATCGCATGTCAATTTGCAGATGATATCAGGTTCTCCAACGCGTCCTGCTCCGGAGAGGAACCTTTCCATCCCATCCGACCGCCGGACACGCGCGGCCAAGCCAAGCCAGAGCCTGAACCCACCGGCGTCACCGAGCCTCAGCCTCCACCAGGTCAGCGAGCGATTGCACCGGTTTAACCTGCACCGCTCACCATCGTCAAGCCGCGACGGCCGTCACGTCTCTTACCATCGCCGTGCCGCCGAGGAACCTGTTCTTTCCCGCCTCGCCTCCAACCGCTCGTCAAGAACTGCAATGCCGCTCCGCCCCTGTCCAAGCCGAGAGCAGCCGAGTTCCGCCGCGTCACGTCGACCGATGAACCTGCATCATTCGACATCGTCAAGCTGCGACGGTCGTCAAGGCCACGGCCATCGCCGTGACGCGGAAGAAGCTTTGATTTCCTGCCTCGCTTCTGACCGCTCGTTAAGAACTGAGGTGCCGCCGCCGCATCATTCAAGCAGAGGACAGCCGAGTTCTGGTCTCATCCTCAACCGTTTTTCCGTATCTGCAACGTCGCGGCATGGCACGGTGGCCGGGAAAAGTTCGCTAGCCGACCTCCGGGACAGGACGCGTCCTAGCAACGGTCATGGTGATCACTCATCGTCGCTGGAGGCCCGAATGCTGTCTCGGGGGCTGGAACGGCCGCATGGTTACTCTACCGTGCGCCACAAGGAAGCGGAAGGATCGTTCTGGACGCGCCATTTCCGGAGGGTGGACAGAGCATCGCATCATGGCTCGGAGCGCGCCGGACGCGGCGTGGCTACTCCGAGGTGCTCGTCCTCGGCTTCGAGCAACGCGGTGGCCACAATACACAGCCATATCCTCAGGCCACACAGGGAGCTCACGGAGCGCTTCCTACGGCGATGTGAAGAAGAAGAAGACGAGGAGAGCACTCCGCGGCTGCGGAGGGAAGGCGACGCCGCCGTCTCCAGCGTTGGTTGGTCAAGCTGCAAGCCGCGGCGAACGCTGAACAGCATCGACTCCGGGAGCACGTACAGCATCAACTCATCAGGCGCCGCCAGCTCGTTTACCTACATGAGCTCCACGGTATCGCCGGCGTGTAGCGCTTCTGTTTCCTCCTACTCCTCACCAGTGTCACGGCGGAGAAATGCTCGGCCGGCGTACACATCTGAGGCGTCGGAATCTTTGAGAAGCCGCCAGCGCCGCAGGGAGCGCAAAGAGAAGCGGGAGGGGCGGTTGCGGAAGCTCGTGAAAAAGATCGCCATGGTGTTCCACCATCGCCACGATCACCACCACCACCATCACTACCCGCGCGGCCAGGAGGGCCCGCCCAAGAGCGACCGATGCACCCTGAACCGCAAGTCGCGAAGGAAACATCTTGGAGGAATGTTCCACCGCAAGAAAGGCCAAGATAAGAAGACCGCGAGCCAGACGACGGTGAGTGTCCCGGCGAAGAAGCGCGGCGGCGGCGGGCACGTGCATGATCTGTTCGGCGGGATGCGGCGCCTGCGTGGCAAGCGGAAGGCTCCGGCAAGCATCAAGAAGATGAAGATGGCTAGCAGGGTGCAGGTCAAAAAGATGCAGTGGTGGCAGCAGCTGAGGAAACGTCACGGCAAAGCACGACGCCGTTTAGGACATGGAAAGGCAGTTTAGCGTTGGAGTAAGTAATACCGCGTAAGCTCATTGTAATGTTTTCTTTTATTTTATCACCAGAGAGTTTCAGCAATTTAGCTTGTTAATATAACATCATCATCCAAGTTCATATTGTGGCTCACTGTGACACCATGAAAGATAGAGCAGCACCAAAGTTTCATTTGGTCAACAAACAATGTAACGAAATTGCAGCTCTGGCATATATATTTGAACCAGTGACACAAAATGGGAAATCAACTTGTTCAGAATGACGTCCTCAATACAAAAATGAACCAAGTTCTGATGTACAAGACAGAGTTGCTGCTAAACTGCAGCAGCTTATTCAGGATTAAGAGCATGGAATTACAGCTTGAACAGACATATTCACTTATTCTCACTTCTAGATATGTAAAAGCTAGATAATGCAATGTACCAATCATATTTAGGGCACTGCAATGCTCAGTTCTTCACAGTGGTGACATGCCTCAGAAGCATCTGAATAACTTCAGCTGAGATACTTGCAGCCTGCTGATTGAGTTGCTCGATTTTTGCTGCTGTCTCTTCCTCAAGACGTTTAACATTTGCACCAGAGTCACCGCTGCTCTGTAAACCAAAAACACAGAATTCATGTATTGTGATCCTGCAAAGAACCGAGCAAATTGGGCTGGTGTACTAACCTCTGCTACCTTCCTCTGGAATTCAGCTTCCATCTGGGCTCGGTATTCCGCTACTTCCCTCTCAGCCTCCTCTTTTGCTTGCCGAAGCCTTGCTGACTTAGCTGTTAAAAAATGAAAATACTTAAGTTTGCACTGTAAGACTATTGAACGGGAAAAGACCATCCATTGCCATTTCGCTTCATATAAACACTGATACTATCCATAAAAGTTCAACTAAGATTTCTACAACAATGTTTTGCAAGGGGGAACATATGGCTATTTGGGAGAACAAAAGCAAATATTAAGTCCTTTTTTTTCCTCTTGAATCAACATGCTGATACATTGTACATGAAGTGGGACATAAAGATATCATAGTCTGCAGTCAATTCTAAACCAGATGCTGATTTTTCAATAGATCACAATGGAACATGTATCTTCTTCACCTAGATCTTAGGTGGTCCCATGCTTGATCAGCAATTATATGAGTGGAAAAAATAGTATGACATACCAGCCCGAGCTGCATTCACAATTTGTTGAGCCTCTTGCTCTGCAGCCAACAATTGCTGAATTCCACTTTGGCGCCTGTTCGTGTCCATCTTTTAGAAACCTGGAAGAAGGGCCATAATTCAGAATCAATAGAGCATACTAGACAAAAGGGTCATTGGATTATCAGATAAAAGAAACACCAGCTATGCCAGATCCCAGATGGGGAATTTTGAGCCATTATCCAATTTGAGAAACGCCAATAGCAACCACGCTTCAGGATACAACACAGTGATGCGGTGGAGGCACCACGCAGCAAACTAGGCGGGCGGAGGAAACGGTTTCCATCTCCGCTTCATGCGAAAGGATGCGAGCTAGGGCGTGCTAATAATCAAGAAAATAACTAATCAACTCGTGTCCCACGTGGATCAGCTCCCCATACACGAACAGTTCAGGGGCGATGAGGCTGCCCTATGGAGAAAGAAATTTGGAAGTTACGGCGGAAGGATGGATACCTGGATCTGAATCGAGGAGTGTTCGTCGCGGAGGCTGAGGGAGATGGGAACGTCGGAGAGGACACCGCAGATGTTCCTGGAACTCTTTTATTAAGATCTGGATGTCAAAATCAATTTATTTTTTTTTGCACGAAGAAAAAGTGTAAACAAGAAAAAAAAAAACTGGAGATGAATATGGACTCCGATCCAAAACCCAATACGGGCCGACTGACATTAATTGGGCAGCTCATTGGGCCTTCAGTTGGAACCAGGCCATAGGCCCTCGACGAGCAGCAAATATCTCATCCTCCTCGCTCGCCGTCTCTAATCAAAACCCCATCCATTCCCAAACCCCCCTCGCCCGGCCGTTCCCTCCCCTTCCCGGTCAGCGAGCCACCTCTTCCGTCGCCACTCGCCACCCATGGCTGCCGCCGCCGCCTCAGCCACCCGCCCGACGCGGCCACTACTGCCGACGCGGCGCCTTCCGCCCTCCTCCGCCGTGTTTTCCGCCGCGCGGCCTCGCGGGGGGAGCACCGGGTCCGTCCGCTGCATGGCGCGGCGGCCCGACTCCTCGTACTCGCCGCTGCGGTCAGGTCAGGGCGGGGACCGCGCGCCGACGGAGATGGCGCCGCTGTTCCCCGGATGCGACTACGAGCACTGGCTCATCGTCATGGACAAGCCTGGCGGCGAGGGCGCCACCAAGCAGCAAATGATCGATTGCTATATCCAGACGCTGGCCAAGGTCGTAGGGAGGTAATCAATGTTCTTCGAAGGCAGTCAATGCGACATAGGCTAGGATCCTTCGCTGAATTTTACTGATTTTTAACTAATTGGCTGTTCGGTGGTGCAGTGAGGAGGAGGCGAAAAAGAGGATTTACAACGTCTCCTGTGAGCGTTACTTCGGATTCGGATGCGAGATTGACGAGGAAACCTCGAACAAGCTCGAAGGTAATCTATTGGTTTCCCTGTTCAAGACATGCAACGCGATAGCAGGCTAGCAGTTTTGGTTTCAATTCATGTATGTTGTGATGTACAATTGGTAGCTGCTGAACGTGATGATACGAAAAACTAAGAATTATATAATACACAGGGGAATCAATTGCATAAAACTAGTTCGACCTTGTGGTCTTCTCGCAATCCTGTATGTAGCTTATTTTCTGGTTTGCACTTGAAGGTACTACTTCTGTGTTGTGGTCGTTGTTTCATGTGTCGGGAAAATTCATGTATTGTTCTCTAGAAACATGCTTTGCTGGTATGCACTTCTGAAGCATGTGTTGTATAAATCAGCTGAAGATTTTGCTACTTTGAAACATGCGCTGCAAATTTATGCTTCTGAAGCATTTGTTGTAGAAATCTTCTGAACATTTTGCTCCCTAGAAACATGCTCTGCAAATATGTGTTTCTGAAGCATTTATTGTAAAAAACTGATGAATATTCTGTAGCTAGCTGGAAATTTGAATATATCACTGGTTTTGTATGCGCTATGTGCTAACCATGCATTGCGTTTTTTATGAAACAGGACTTCCAGGTGTTCTTTTTGTGCTTCCTGACTCTTATGTTGATGCTGAGAACAAGGACTACGGTGGTAAGAGTTTGGTTATTTTTTATTTTAATGTGTGTGGTTCATTTCATGCTATCTGTTAGCAGGCCTGCAGTTCATAATTTGGCAACCAGGAAAGCTGATCTTGTGATACAGTTATCTCAACTTTTCATGACGTTGTCTCTCTGTGCAGCTGAATTATTTGTGAACGGCGAAATTGTTCAGCGCTCACCAGAAAGGCAAAGAAGGGTGGAGCCGGTGCCTCAGAGGGCTCAAGATAGACCACGATACAGCGACCGGACTCGTTATGTGAAACGGAGGGAGAACCAATCTTACCAGCGATGATTTTGCAATTTTTCTCCTTGAGATGAAATACTTTCACTTCTACAAGCGTCTGAATGCAGATGTGGAGATATAGCAGCAACTCCCACGACTCGAGATTGCCCAATTTTGCTTGCTGCACGTTGTAACCTTGCATTTGGACGAACTATCTAGCCTGTATGTATGAACTCGTGGATGGTTTCAACCTGCTCGCTCCCATTCTGTCTTGTATCCCTAGTCCGTGATGAATGCGATTTGGTGATCTCCTTTTTTTTTTTTATGAATATTGGTGATGATTCATTGACGTGCTTTAGAAACACAAACATTTCATATGGTTATGCCGAGGGTGCTCGTCTTCAGAAATCTACCCAGCCGATTATTGTCTGTTGCAGCCCATAGCCTTCATGCCACATTGCTGTGGACACTGACAGAGCTGCAAACTGTCAATGGAAAAGCATCCAGCATCCAGGCTGCCTTGTTGAGCTGACAGCGTGGAAGCACCGGGGGCGCGGAGGATGCAGCCGGCGATATGCTACGCTCAACGTGTGGCGCAGACAGGAAACCTACGATTCGCTGCCTTATCCTCGTGCGCCCCTGCCACTGCCACACCAGCCGGGCGCCGCCCGTGAGACAACAGACCGACCGACCCTCCGAGAGGCAACCAAGCGTCAGCCCTGCCCTGCCAAGAGCCGCGTGGAGAAATGGCGGGAGCGAACTTCCTGTCGACGGTGCAGCCTCCCGCGCTTCTCGGCGGCGCTCGCGGCATCGTCGCCACCTCCTCCTCCGTCTCCTCGACGGCACGCAGGCTCGCGAACGTGCGTCCCCCAACTTGCTGTATGTTCTTTCGATTTGAACTGAACGCGATCTGCGTTCGGGTCATTAGTTCTTGGTTTGCTCGTGTAGGTTTCACTCTGCTGCAGGGCCAGCTCCGAGGGCCTCGAGGCTGCCATCCACGAAGAGCGCCTGCAATTGCGCAGAAGGGATTTCATTGGCGGCTGCGTTGGAACCGCCGTTGGATTGGTGAGTTCTATGTCTAATAGTGCGGCTTACTGCCTGCTAGAATGATGATCAGTGCCGCTCTCCATTAGCACGACAAAACTAAACGAATGTAGCATGGTCTCAGTTTTGTAGTGCTTGATTCCTTTTTTAGACAATACTTGTTGTATTCCAGTTTCAGAGTTGGCTAAACTTGGTTACTCTCCCGAGTTAATTAGGAACTGATCGACGGCTCTACGAGATTCACAGGATCGGCTACTGCAGCTGACCTCATCGAGCGTAGACAACGCTCTGAGTTCCAATGTAGGTCACCTCTGTTTCTTTCCCTTGATTGCTATGCTTCTTACCACACCATCATATACTGAAGTCTTCGGTTCTTTCTTCAGCCAGCATCAAAGACACCCTCTACACCGCCATAAAGGTGAGTCCCCTAAGCTCGTTATTGTTACGTAGTGCTTTTCTTTCAACTATCTGTTGCTTCTGATGTCTGAAATAGTTAAATGGACAACATTTTGAAGGCTAAACCAGAGCTCATTCCATCCCTGTTGACCGTGGCTCTAAACGATGCTATCACATACGACAAGGTCCGCTCTGCTGCTCAGTACGTTAGTTTCTGAAAATAGCAGTTAAACTCATCTATACGTGGTAAAATTGAAATGATGTGCGTGGCCTGGTCTGGCTTTCAACGCTTCTGCAGGCCACAAAAACCGGAGGTGCAAATGGATCTATCAGGCTAGGTATGATCTTCCCATTTCTCTGTTCCTTTTTTGCCTTGAGGTTGAAACGCTAAGCTGACGACGATCCAACAAGTTCCTCGGCTCTTGTATCTGATTCGTTAAATGAAGCCCAGAAATAAGCAGACCTGAAAACAGTGGACTCTCTGCTGCCTTGGACCTGCTAGTCGACGCCAAAAAGGAGATAGACTCCTACTCCAAGGGAGGCCCCATTTCGTTTGCAGATCTGATACAGTTTGCAGGTGCCACATGCTTTCGGATTAACTTTTCAAGCAGCGTCAAGATTGTTCATCTTGTTCCTATGCACTGTTGCATCTATTCAACAGTTACACGGAAGGTTTTTAAGTGTGTTACTTTCAACAGCACAATCAGCGTTGAAGATATCATTTCTTGACGCGGCCATTGCCAAGTGCGGCGGAAACGAAGAGAAGGGAAGAACCCTGTACCAAGCATACGGTTCAAACGGGCAGTGGGGTCTGTTCGACAGAACATTCGGGAGAACAGACGCGCAAGAAGCTGATCCAGAGGGACGGGTGCCTGACTGGAGCAAAGCCTCCGTGCAGGAGATGAAGGATAGGTTCGTCGCTGTTGGGCTGGGTCCTCGTCAGGTCGATACCACTACTTCCTTAGATCGCACTGTTGAAAACCCATTGCAAAGGTACACTGCGATCCAGTGCCATCGTTAACACGATAAGACTACTTTTGCAGCTCGCTGTGATGTCGGCGTTCCTCGGACCTGACCAAGCTGCCACAGAGGAACGGCTGATCGCTGATCCGGAGTGCCGCCCGTGGGTCGAGAAATACCAGCGGAGCCGTGACACCGTCTCCAGGACCGACTATGAAGTAAGTTGCTGTATATCGATTTGCTCCAGCAGGGTCTGCTGTCCATGACGTTGACCTGTGCTTGTGTGTGACAGGTTGACCTTATAACCACTCTCACAAAGCTGAGCTCCCTGGGTCAGAAGATAAATTACGAGGCGTACACGTACCCGAAGCAAAAGATTGACTTGACGAAATTGAAACTGTGATAGATGGTGCCAGTCATGATTGAGAATCAAGAGCTTCGATCATGACGTGGCGATGTTCGGGTGCTATAGAACTGAGATTTGATCTGGCGGTGAGCCGGTGACGTTCATGTTTTCGCCACCCTTCAGCTGTCAGAGTTTCAGTTTCAGACGATCTGCAATTAGGACGGCTCAGCAAGGCTGTACCTTTTTTTTTTTCCCTTCCCCTTCCCCTTCCCCTTCCCTGAGCTTGAACAACCAGACATGATTGCGTGAAACGGAGCGAGATGTTCTGTAAATTCTCCTCTTATGCGTACGTAACTGATGAATACTGCAGGATCGGTAACAGGAAGAGAAGCGTCCGTTTCTCTGAAGTCCCCCTTGTGTTTGCTCGAGCTCGACACATTCTTCCTCCTTCCGTTCGAGCTGCCTGTATATGATTCACACCTCCGGGCAAGGCTTCCGCCCGCAAGTAGACGCGCAGCGCGGTGGCTTCAGTGCTACTGCTCACACAAACAGGGACGCCGGCCACCGCGCTGCCGAATGCGGCGATCGAGGCCAACGGTGGGTAGGAGCTGGAGCCTGGAAGACCACTCGGCCGCGCACGGCAAACGGCACGGCGCCAACCGAGGGCGGGCGTGGAAACCGCAGAGATTCCATCTTGGAAGATTTGACTTGAGTAAGAGCTGGCTGACGGCAAATTAATTCCTAATAATCAGCAAACTTCACGATTTGTCTTCGCTTTGTTTAACATGAAGTTAGCTTGTCACTCACATTGAGATGTGCAGTTAGTTGCTGGTCTGTTCACTCCTTTTCCAATCTTTTACCAGATGCTCTATTACGCAAGCATCTATGATGCTACTTGTAATGTAGGCACAGTATATAAAGAAAACAGGTTTGACCAAGAGTAAAATTGCTTTCTTAATAAGCTAGGCTGATTCCAAGCATGTGATATTAGTTAGACTCGGTTGGAGACGTCGTAATATAACAGTTCTACTTTTAGTCCTAGCTATTGTACTAACTCCATCTCCGTAGAAGCTTATTTTTAGTTTTTGTTAACTGACGCTTTGATCAATGATTTTTATAGATTTAGTTAAATTAAAAAACTTACTATTTATACTTTCAAATTCATCAAAAGAAATAATTTTATAATATATATAATTTATATCATTAAAATTAATTAAATATATCAAAAATATTGGTCAAAGTCGTAGCCAACAAAACCTAAAAATAAACTTCTATTTGGGGACGGAGAGAGTAGTTTCTTCAACTATAAATTAAGCAACTGTTCCAACCACCAGGGATAGTTGTTACCCGCTAAAATTGTCCCTAATGGGTTGGGACATCGGACATGTCAACTAATGATTCAGCTAGAAGTTAGCTAGCGCGTAACTAACAGCTACTCCCTTTGTTCTAAAAGTGTTGAAGCTGGTTATTTCCAATTCGAACTAACTGGCGACATTCACTAGTTCGTCCAACTCAGCTAATAGATATTTCTAGTGGCCAAGAGTAATTACTACTAGTGGTTTGAACACCCCTAACTAATTGTTAGCTAGACAGTAATTATCTAGCTAACAATTATTTAGCAGCTACGTAGTATTATAGCTAGCTAACAACTATCTCTAGCGGTTTGGAACATGGCCTAAATTAACCATCCAACCCTTCAAGTTTTCAATGCTTGTATTATTGGTTCAAAATTTATTTTGAACTGAGAGTTTTAGGCGAGGGGCAGATTTGTTGATAATATGGCTCCACTTGGACAGACGTGAAGCTAAATTTCACTCGACGGCCACATGCAAAATCAGGCGGCAGCGTGCATTGACCGGAGATGGAGACCTAGAATCACGTTGCACGCGATCTGTAGATCTGCCACATCAGAGAGAATATTGCGGTTGAAGAATGACTCAATTGAATTCTACTCAAGCACAGCGCGCACACGTAAGCGAGTTGCCTTACAGATACACGGTATCCAGTTTTATCGACTTGTGTAAGAAGCACCAGTTCTTAACAACGACTTCGTAGTGCATCTCGTCAACGAAAATTTCTCTATATATACGGCCACAACTTCCAAGCTGTTACACAAAGAAATCCATTTCAAAGTTGAGCACGGTAGAAGCGTGGAACAGAATGGTGATCACGAGGGCTCTCTTTTCTGGTTTCCTTCTGGCCATTCTGGTGCTCTTGGAGCCCGGAGAGGTGCGTGGCAACGACCTCAACAGGGTTGAGAGCTTTGTTCACGATGACATGCTTCCGTTCACGCAGGGATTAGGCTTCCAGAGCGTCGCCAATCTTGGCATGCTGGTATCTAGCCTGCATCTCATCAGTTTTGCAATACTTGCAAATTTACTGTTCTTTGGTAGTAACATTTTTGCATGTATATTTGAAAGGATGGCGTGGACGACGTTGTGCAAGCATGGTACTTGGACGACGACACCAAGGAAGACTAAACTTCCCCACCGCCGGCAGCCCGAGCATCATGTTCCTCTGTCAAGACTGCTTGGTAATGTCTGCTAAGAATGTCCAGTTGTTGTTAATACTGGCTGAGTCGTTATTTCTTCTTCCTCATTTTCGTGCTACCATGCAGATCTTGGAATCGCGGCGTTCCGACTTGATGCAGAGGAGCAGGAGCATGATGGTAATCTTACGATAATCCGTGACCAAGGGGGCTACTTTCATACGGTTCGTCATCCTTCTCCCTGGTTGATGGTTCAACATATTTCTACGTGTTCCTTGGATTCTCTAGCAGAAAATCAGCTGATCCTATGCTTTGTGCAAGCGTTTGATGTTTTGCATGAAGCCTAGGATTGTCTACTTGCACAACACTACAAGAAATTAGGTGATCTGTTACGTTCGTATTTTATCATAGATTGAAGAAAAATTTATCATAAAACAGTATTTGCGATGAAAAAATGTTTCGTCATGTATTTGGCATTATAGATTACTCAAATGACGTTTCCTAATTTTTGTCACAGATGGATACATCTGTGACGTTCTTAGATAATCACAATCCATCTTTGACGTTCTTAGATCATCACAAAATATATATTTCCTCTGTTTTTTAATTGATGTCGTCGTTGACTTTTAAATTTAACTTTAATCATTCGTCTTGCACAACACTACCTCAATTTAAAAAAATTTAAGTTGTGGTTCAAATTGATGTTGCCGTTTACTTTTACAATCAACTTTAACTATTCGTCTTATTCAAAAAATTTGCTCGAATATGTAAAATTTTAAGTTGTGGTTCAAATAGCTTTAATGATAAATTAAATTATATCAAAATATATAAAATTTATCAATTTTTTTTGAATAAGACAAATAGTCAAAGTTCGAATTTAAAAGTCAACGACGACATCAATTAAAGAACGGAAAGAGTAGTATCTTTATATATCTTTTTTTAGTACAACTACTATAATTCCATGATGAACTTGTATGCTTGTAATTGAAAAAACATCACATTTATTTTCATTAAGGGTACTTCGACATGAGGGACGAGAATGACCGGTGGATCCGGGTGTCGGTGAAGAAGGGAGCACTTGTCGTTGTACCGGCTGGTATATATCACCGTTTCACCCTGTACACAAACGACCATTTTAAGGTTTGTCCCTACAAATTTTTCAGTAAGCTGATTAGTTAGCCGTATGTTCATAGGTATTGAAATCACTAGATTTTTTTTCTTCAGTTTGGTAATTTTATGCGAGAACATTGTTTTAATTAGTTATTTTAGAGGAGTTTGTGTAGGTACTGAATGGTTCTGAACTTACGGTTGAACCTTACAGGTGATGCGATTTTTCTCGGATGGCTACTGGAAGCCATATTACCGACCTCATAACTCAGAAATAAATCTTTAATAGATGATAGTAACTAATAAAAAATATAGTCTTCTCCTCCTCCCCCCCC
>BCLG01003877.1:0-43975 GCA_001602295.1 Zoysia matrella
TGGCAATCCATCCAGGACTCGATCACGCCCTACTCCTACTTCGACGTGCCGGAGTTCCTCGGCTCGGCCGCCGTCGAGCCCAACGCGCTCTACCGCCACGTCCAGCTCTACCTCCAACGCTCCCTGATCCTGGCCTCGCCTCCGCCTCCCCGCCTCACGCTGTCTCTGCCGCGATCCGCCGCCGTGTCCGGAGGGCCTGGCGCGTCGGCCGCGCCCGCGCCGCCGTCCGTGTCGCTGTCGCCTAACCACTCGGTCGCGGACACCTTCAATGGGCACCGCGCCGTGTGGACGCACAACGTCGATACGCTCCAGGACTCGCTGGAGGAGCGCCGGGCGTTCTCGCTGCGCCTTCCCAAGCGCCACGCCGCGGCGGTGCTCCCGGCGTACCTGGCGCACCTCGCCTCCGCGGCGGACCACCTGGAGCGCTCGTCGCGTTCGAGGAGGCTGCACACGAACGCAGCGTCGCCCCGGGGCGCCGCGGCGTGGGCGTCCGTGCCGTTCTGCCACCCGGCTACCTTCGACACGCTGGCGTTGGACCCGGGCCTCAAGGCGCGCCTCCTCGCCGACCTCACGGCGTTCGCGGATGGGAGAGAGTTCTACCGCCGAACGGGCAGGCCGTGGAAGCGCGGATACCTCCTGCACGGTCCGCCCGGTTCCGGCAAATCTTCGCTCATCGCCGCCATGGCGAACCACCTCCGGTACGACGTGTTCGACCTCGAGCTCACCCGCGTCGCCACCAACGCCGATCTCCGCGCGCTCCTCATCCAGACCACGAACCGCTCTCTCATTGTCATCGAGGACATCGACTGCTCCCTCCACCTCACCGGCGACCGTGGCCTAGCCTCCGAGAGGCTGCAGAAAAGGCGCAAGCTCCACGCTGCCGCTTATGACGACTCATCCGACTCAGACGATGACACCGGCGGCAACGGTACAGACCATCACCGAGGAAAGGTGACGCTGTCCGGGCTACTCAACTTCACTGATGGCCTGTGGTCGTGCTGTGGCGAGGAGCGCATCATCGTGTTCACGACCAACCACGTGGACGGCATCGACCCTGCCCTGCTTCGCCCAGGGAGGATGGACGTGCACGTCCGCCTCGACGCGTGCGGCGCGCACGCCATGCGGGAGCTGGTGGACCGCTACGTCGACGTCAGGGACCACGAGATGATCGACGCGGCAGAGGACTCCATCATGGGCGGCGCGGAGATGACGCCGGCCGAGGTCGGTGAGGTGCTGCTGAGGAACAGAGACGAGCCAGAAGCGGCTGTGACGGAGCTCGCCGCCAAGCTGAAGGTGAGGAGGCGCGAAGCTGACAATCTTCATCAGTGGGAGGACTCGGCAGCGGAGCTCTCCGACGAGTCGCCGACGAAGAAAGGGAGGAAAGGGTTGGGGTGGGAGGGCAAGGTCAGGATCTTAGGAAGGCTGAGGAGCCTCACCAAATCGGACTCCGGCCGGCGATGAGTGCAGTTTGACCGTGTGTTGACTCCGTGTTTCATTTAAGGTCTAGGGTTAAATTAGTTAATTAGATGTTTATGTTTGGCTTTGATGTTTCATGTTATCTATTTGTAATTCGCATCAAGCCTAAGGGTTGTGCTAAGTTGATCGGCTGACATGAGCATAATGAGTTTCTGTCATGGTTTGGTAGAATCACGCATTTTTCTAGACAAACATATCACAACATAATGAGCACGATTGAAATATGCTGCCAATGGCCGCTTTTTTCTTAATCTGATAACTGCTTGGAACGGAGCATAATTAGTATTACATCCGTTTCAAAATATAACCGTTTCTAAGTTTGAAACTTTTTAACTTTTATTTATAATATTTAGTAAATTACATAATTTTTAATGTAAAAATATATTTTTATGAAAAGTTATTTTATAATGAATAAAAAAATATAATTTTTATATAATAAAATATTATTAGTTATACATTATCAGTGATCAAATGATAAAATTTTAGCTTTGACTAAACTTAAAAATATTTATATTTTGAAACAGAGGAGTACTACTTCCAGTTAATAAACTGATAAGTCCATGTCCTTGCCCCGGGAGACTGCTTTCTTTAACCGGTTGAGCAAGAGACTACAAACACATTCAAATGTAGAAAACTAGGGAATTTCAAAAAGTGGAAACGGAACAAAAGGTAGCAATATTCAGCGGATTTCGAAGGTGCGCTGTGTCCAGGCTTCAGACCGTTCAGCACTTCAGTACTCCGGAGCAGACCTTTGTCAAAACTGGATGGGATTCGGAAGCAAAAGATAGTGAAGATTTTTGCTGAAAATCCTATAAAAAGTAGCACGGCTACTCCAGCAACTAACAGAAGAGTGGTGTTAATTGATCTAAAACATCTCTCCACAAGAAGGCTGAGTGCACGCATGTTACTGCAATCTTCAAATGTTTCCCCTCTTTTACACACTACAGGCATTCCGCATGACATGAATCACATGTTTGTAGTTTGTCCAAGCAATGAAACAAAACACAACTACAGCTTTATCCAGCCCTGTGCTCTCAGTTTTTTTTTTAAAAAAGAGAGGAAGCATTCAAATTTTCATTCTTCATCAGTGCTTTATAATTGCATGATTCCATCTCTCAAGATGTACTAGTTAATGTCCAAATCTTGAGAAAACTGCACTTATACCCTACTCCCAATGCTCAGGAACTATCAGGTTTCAGAGGAGGAGATGCAGCACCTGGTAGTGGTGGTGACATCATCACCATATGCTTGTACATCTGCCACCAGTGCGCTGATGCTTCGTCAACTGTCCGGTAAGTCCAGATGTGCGATTTGGCCTTCTCCCGTGCAATGAGGATCTCCTCAACCTCTGCCACTCGCTTCGTCTTGAGAGATAGGCAGTCGACAAGTGCGCCCCACTTGCCAAAGCAGTTGTCAAATTCCCCATGCCGGTAGTAGTTCTGCATCTGGTGGAATGGTGAATAGCAGAACCACAATGCATCAAAGCATTTTATGCAGTCCAACTGCGGCGGCGGTGGTCCACTACTTGTCTCTTGTTTCTCTTTCGGATCCATAATCCTTGCTGCACAACAAAAATCCAACAATTATGGGAACCATAAACATCAGTTTGCACATCATAGTAGTAATCGTGCATTTGCATTCAACCGCGATAAATCTCAAAAATTGTGCGCATTAAAATGGCCAGGTTACATGGAAAATGACTTGTGCCAGAACCACAGCCCAGGAGTCAATTTTGGCAACATACAGCACTGCGCACTAGGGACTCCAATTTATGCATTTTCAACTTATAAAATAATCGCATAAGAAAATTCAAGTGTGACATAACTAAAACACAGAAAATTGATCCCTTTGTTGACAGGTTAAACAATATTGGGGCCTCAGAATACCCTTTGATTTGAGCAAATGTAGAATCAATTTAACATTCGTAACTCATTCTGCAAAAACTTTAGGAGCAAAAAGATTCTGAATAACCTTCCTAGCTAACTCAAGTCATCATATCAAAGCAATGAAAATTAAAGCCTAATGTGGATAACACCTAAAAGGTACAGATATGAAATGGTATGGGAGACTACAAATCAAACTGTTAAACCAATGAAATTAACGCCTAATAGAAGTATCAGACCTTAATAAGAGAAATCTGGATTACACCTAAAAGGTACAGCTATGAAATGGTCTGGGAGAACAAATCAACTGTTACACCATTGAGTAATAAAAAGAGAGGAAAGGACTAATTACTGACCAAACACTCAATATGGTCTTAGTCCTTGGTAATTACCCTTGATTTCTGAGGGAAAGCTATTAGGCTTCAATATCAGGGCCTCAAGCGGTGCAAAAGGAAACTAAGCAGCTCAGTCATAACGCAACCACAACAGTGCAGGAGTAGCAATTTAACACTCTGGACTTAGTTGTAGGACGAAAACACTGTTCTGTATGATTAATTAACCAATTCTAATGATTTACTCATTCAGATAAGGCTACAGAAACCAGACATTTCTAAGGTTAACGCAGGACGAGAAGGGACAAAGCTGCTGCTGCAGCGACGAGCTGCTTCAGACAGCGCAGTTGGGTTGAGATCACGGCCCGGCGGCAGAGTACTTCAAGGAGCGGCTGCCATCCGATAGGCAACGCTGATCTAGATCGCGAGACGAGTGAGGCGCCGTGTGCCGTGCCCGTCAGATATGGCGTGTGGGCGCCGAGGAGTTGAGGTTGGGAGGCGGCGGACTCGACTGGATGCTTTGGCGGCGTTCCGCGCAGGCGACTTCGCCGGAGAAGCCGGTGCGCCTGGGCCCTAGGCCCTAGCATGTCATTTTCGAGTGGGCTGGTAGCGAAACGCCAGATCCAATCAAGCCGAGCAACGAAAAGAGAAGAAAGGGTGGGGACTTACCTGGTGCCGGCGGCGGCGTGGTTGTCTTCCGTCGGTCGGTACCAAGGACCAGTTACGCGAACGCCGGCGGTAGGTAGGCTGCCAAGTTGCGCTTGCCCACAGCTAATCCGATCAGTACACTAGGGACCCACATGCAGTGAGTACCTCAAGGTTCAGAAACCGGTCAGTTTTGTGAAACCGGTACTATTCGGTTTAATCGTTCCCTAAACTACAAAAAATAATTAGTAAACCGCAAAAATGATCGGTTTTGACTTCAAAAATTGATTTTTACTTTTATAATAATTTTTACAATTTACTATAGTGATTTTTATTGTTTTTACAAAAATCAATCAAACCGATGCCCTTTAGTATCTACGGCTCAAGCGGTAACAAAATCCTGCATAACATACCTTTTAATTTTTTTTTAAAAAAAGCACAATAGTATAAACGGAAATATTATGAGGGCAAACATACATTAGAAACTAAGACAAAGAATTTGACTCCCTTTATTTTAAATTGTTATCTTTAGGAAACGAATTTTATTAAAAAATTAGCTTAATTTAGTGCCCAGTAGGCGGAACTGAGGGGGGAGGGGGGGCGGGCGGCAGGGGACATGCCCCCCCTAACTTTTGAAATTTTTAAGAAGACCCCTAATTTGGCCCCCTCTAATTCATATATACTACTAATAATATAAAAAGTATTATAAGAAAATAGAGTTTTTTCACTGAGTTTATTGATTAAGAAATTGGTTCACTAAATATTGATAAATAGTGATCAAGATTTTATTTTATTTAAACATACATTTTTAGTGACCAATGCCTATAATGGTTAGTTGGTAAATATATTTTGTTTTTACTCCCTTTATATCTACTTTTTTAGTCAAGTCAATGGCTTTTTTTCATTGCCTTTCGGCATGAAACTCTATTTTTTAATTTGAAAGCTATATATTATGCAATCTCAAGGTTCCATAGTTGCTATAATTTTACCAACCAACATATACACTTGTTAATCACTATATACAAAGTGCAACTAAGTTTTTTTAAATAAAATATCTATAGTAAATAATATTAGACATATAACGACCAATTACCATGACTAACATTAGAAATATAATGAGCAATTACTTTAGAAAAAAATTCTTGGAGTGATGGAGGAGGGATTTAGTTCACTTTATGAGTTTTCGGCCCATTCATCAATCAAAAAAATGACCTACCTCTAGCTAACGTGGTGGCTCCGGCGGTGTGGAGGAGATGAGAGACATGATCTCGTCCGACTCTATCGTTTGACCTAGCTGTGAACTGTGAAAGATAACACACTGATATCACATCGGCCGCTCTAAAAGAAGGAGATTGTGATGGTGTACATAGGGTGGACGATCTAAATTTTGGGTCACCCTCACTGGAGATAAAGTGAACTATGATGGAAAACGGATTGGTCGCCCCTCACCTCTAAATTTTCCCTCCAGCTCCGCCACTGGTGCCCTAACACAACAATATAAGAACGGAGGGCACTTCACTCGTTCATAGTGATGCCCATTTTGTAAGTTACAAAGGATCTGTGAAATTGCTTGAAGTATCACTTAAATGAATGAATGACAAAATAAGATTGTCAAAATCTGTTCGAAAGGCGATGTCTCTTTCGAATGGATTAGGTTAGCAGCTGACCAGCTGCTAACATGCACGTTATGATTCAGCGCAATCTCAAAACAGTGGCCAGTACTTTCAGTGCAGTCGTCTATCATCCTTCATCTAGAGAAAAAGGTCAGTTCAGCACAAAAAAAAAAAAATGCCTGCATTGGGCAACTTGAATCTTAGACGGGACCGATGTTGGATGCGAAGTCTTCATCCAAGTCTGAGAAGTAGGTTTTATGGGTCATCTAGAATCAGCTACCGCTGCATCAGAAAGTAGTAGTACTGCTTGTATCTTTGTTAGGCGCCTAGATTCGCCATCGAAGCGAGTCTGGGGGGAGATGTAACCATATGTACATCTAGATCTACTACTAGTAGAAACTCTCGTGCGAATTAAACAAAACTGTGAACAAGTTTGCCACGACGCTTCCTGCTCTCGGCACGAGCTCAAACGGACCTGCTTCGTTCAGCTGGAACAGCGACCTCCGCCATTCTAATCTTATATCCGGGACAGCCAGCAGCAGGACCTGTTCCAACCGTTCCATTGACCGCAAACACGTCACGGTCACAGTGCGAAGCATCCGTCCGTCTGCGCAGCCAGCATCATCCGTCACGGCGATCGACAGCAGATCGAGATACGACACACTCTTAAGGTTTCAACTCGTGGGATTCACGTTTTTTTTTTAAACAGGTTTGGCTGCACCGTCACCGAACCCGGCAACTTGGCGACGACGAAGCATCTCCGCACGACCGCACTCCCGGCTCCCGGCCACGGTCAAACCGGTGGCTCGGTCGCCGTTGTCACTCCGGCCCTGCTCTATATAATCGCGCCCGCTCCCGCCGCTTCGCCTCACAGACAACTTCTCGGTTCAGTTTTCTTTCCCACGGAAGAAAATTTGCTCGGAGCCTCGCGAGGCAAAGGAGTCGTCGTCGGCGGCTTTGGTTGGAAGCTCGATCGAGGCGAGGACGAAGTTGATGGTGTTGCCGTTTGTTGGTGCCATGGAGGCTGAGGTGCCGGCGGCGCTGATGAAGGTGGGCGTGTTCGTGCTGGTGCAGGCGCTGGTCTACCTCATCCTGGCGCAGTCCTCCACCGTCTTCTCCCGGACCAGCAGTGTCGACAAACGCCTCCGCCAGGCTCCGTCCCTCGGCGCGCGCCGCATGGTCGCGCTGCTCACCGACACCGACATGCCGCCCGGCGGGGAGCTCTCGCCCGTGGCCGTGGACGCCGGGACGAAGAGTTCGTCGCCCGTGCTCGCTCACCAGAAGGACGACTGATGGTAACACGGTTTTAGGGGGTTTGCGGGCTGATTGTGCCTTTTTGTTAAGAAGACTGCAGAAGATTGTGCATGCTGCCGGTCTATAAAAACAAAGATTATGCTACTACTGCCTAGCGGTTACCATTCTTTCATATTTTTTTATCGATTATGGGTTTGTTTTGTTTGTATATAAGTGGCTTCAAATCCGAGTTGTATGGATTCATTTCTCAAGAAATTTTATGGAGTTTTGATTTGTGCATTTGAATACTTGGGGTGTACTTGTATTTTGTGGAGAATTTTGTGACGCCATAGAAAAAAGAGGAAGATTGGTGACATAGCAAAGCCCCGCCCCACTATGCGTCATTTGCACCCCTGTAAGTGGATGATACATGAACTCGAATGGTAAATCTTAAATTTTGAAAATTTGTAATGTCATGTACCAAATTAATTCTATAGACATTACTCCATGCATTCTCATATTAACATCGTTAGGATAATAACTTTAGCTTGTTTTTTAACTAAAATTCTTGTCTTGATGATAACAATCAACCAGTGAAAGTTCAATGTTCACATTCCATCTTAGCATAGAATGCCTTATTGAGCATGTTCTTCACAAGAATATATGCATCCAAGATGAAAACCATAAGGTGCTGTTTGGGAAGAGATGAGTTTGGGAAAGGGTTTGAAAAAAAGGAAACAAAAAAGAAATTTGGACTATTCATTCATCCACCTCATTCAATCTCAACCTTCTATTTATTTTCTAATCTCAAATTCATCTCTTATTTCTCAATTACCAAACGCCACCTAAGAGCTGAATCAGTCGCAGTGGACCAAACTATTCCCCCTTGCTCAGATTCGAATCGCCCTAATTGGATGGCGACGTTGACGCTTGGCCAAGCATCACTCACCTCGCCAATAATCGACTCAAGTTTGTGCCAAATATAATATGGTGGCATCCCTATCTCGAACTGTAGATGCATTTCACCGTGTCAGTATTCCTTATCTTCAGGGCAAAACCAGGGGGAATCGCTCTCAGAAACAGTCAAGAACAGGGGGAACAATCTTGCATTCCGTGCTTAGTCACCAAGTTGTCCCATTGTTTGCTCATAGAAGTTGCATCGGAAATGAAAAGAGCGTCGAGATGTGGCTACGGCTCACGATCACATGAACATTACGCTCGATGCCACGCTCCAGATGAACCGTTCAACGAAAGACAAGATTTCAAAAGGAGAGATGGGTGCTTGACAGGTACCTCAGAGCTATCTTCATTTTTTTAATTAATTTCAGTTGTTGATTTTTAAAAATTGATATCAAGTTTATTATTTTTTATACCGAAATTTTTAATATCAGATTTATCATTTTAGTACTTTTGACTAACGTGATTAACTCTAATCATTATATCATTTCTCTTTAAAAAGATGTTCTCTTTTGTGGGAAAACGTTCCTTTTCCACGTAAATACAGAAGTTTGTTAACCCACTGGAGTCGCCTATTGAATTTCACACACAATACTCATGAACTGGGACACGAGTGACCCGAGCAAGGTCAGCTATAAATCCGCACAGACGTGGCCGGCTCTCACATCCACAGCTCCGCAAGAACCCTCATCTAGATTGCAATCCGTCTTTCATCCATCCGTCTCATGATAAAGAGAGCACCAGACCGAGGCCAAGACCCTTCCCCCATTCGCCCCCAACGCCAATGCGTTTCAGTGTATAGCAGTCCAAGAACAGGGGCTGTTTGTTCTGGTCGCAGAATTTTCCTGTTCCGAGTTTAATCGCGCGTCATCTTTTTTCTAAACCCGCATTGCTTTGCAGTCAAAGATACTCGTGGCATTTTGGGTTTGCGCACCTCCACTATTGGTTGGGAGAATTTGGGGAGCCGTGACATGGATCTGCCTGCCCCACCGTTCAATTATCCGAAATCTTTATCCGCCATTGTCTTTTGCCGCCGTCGTCCTGACGCGAGGGCGGCGAGGAGGCTGGGCGCGATAAACAATTGCGTAAGCCAGCAGAATCCTCTCCGCCCAATTGTATCGTCTCCACGAGCCTCAGCGCACGAGCACCACCGCCACTCGCTGCAGCAGCATCCCGCAGCCCCGCCCGGACCCGGCCACGCACGCGATCGGGTTGTCGCGAGATCCAGCTCCGCCGTCGCGTCGCCGCCGCCGCCGCTGCCGCCGCCGGTCCTTCTGCCGGAGATGCCGAGCCCGACGATCCGGAGGCTGGACGTGGCCTCGCCGGTCCCGGCGGACATCGACATCGCCAACTCCGTCGAGCCGCTCCCGATCGCCGACATAGCCGCCGAGCTTGGTCTCCGGCCCGAGCACTACGACCTCTACGGCAAATACAAGGCCAAGGTGCGTGGTCTTGATTGGTTCTGGACTCCTGGGTGCCTCTGACTGCCTGATGATGCTTGATCGGATCTTGAGCGGCTGTCGCGTGCTGGTTGCAGGTGTTGCTGTCTGTTCTTGATGGGCTTAAGGAGCAGCAGGACGGGTACTATGTCGTGGTGGGCGGCATCACGCCGACGCCGCTCGGGGAGGGCAAGTAGACAACCACCATCGGGCTGTGCCAGGCCCTTGGGGCGTTCCTTGACAAAAAGGTGAGATTTTTACAGCTACATTTGTTTGCTCGATCGTCGATTATAGGATCTGGAGCGGGTTGGTTTTTTCCGTACGAGCAAATTTGTGACTTCTGATTTGCTATACTACTAGTACTAGTGCTGCTCTCTGTTGTTGAATTCGGCATTACGGGCGGCTGATGGTACTAATTGTCTGAAACCGGAACTCTTTTATGCCTTCTTGGACTGAATTGTACTAGAAGGCAATGTGCTGGCACTTCGGTAGTGAATAGTGACGAATTTTCAAGGACAATGAATACTGTTTGCACGCTTGATTCTATCATTTACATTTCGTGCACATGTTAGGCTTGCTGTGTCATTCTGATTATCAGAGACAATTATATGTGGTTCTGAAACTACATAACTAAGAATAACTATGCATTCAAGAGCATGAACCAAGAATAACTATGCATTCAAGAGCATGCATAAATCATCTTACAAAATTGATGTATTATTGTCACTGTAGGTTATCACTTGCCTACGCCAACCATCACAAGGACCTACCTTTGGAATCAAAGGAGGTGCAGCTGGAGGTGGCTACAGCCAGGTTATTCCCATGGACGAGTTTAATCTTCTTATGACAGGCGATATCCATGCAATTACGGCTGCAAACAATCTTCTGGCTGCTGCTATTGATAAAAGGATCTTCCATGAAGCTTCTCAGTCAGACAAAGCTCTGTTCAATAGGTTGTGCCCGGCAAATAAAGAAGGCAAGAGGCGCGTTGCTGATGTCATGCTCAGACGTTTAGTAAAGCTTTTGCATTTCATAGACAGATCAAACCAGCTTACACCAGATGAAGTTAGGCGTTTTGCAAGGCTTGATATTGATCCTGAGTCCATAACATGGAGAAGGGTGATGGATGTCAATGATCGTTTCCTGAGGAAAATCACTATTGGACAAGGCCCTGACGAAAAAGGTATGGTGAGAGAAACAGGCTTTGATATATCAGTGGCTAGCGAGATAATGGCTGTATTAGCTCTGACAACTTCCCTTGCTGACATGTGAGAAAGGCTCGGAAGAATGGTGATAGGGAATAGCAAGTCAGGGGAGCCAATTACTGCTGATGATCTTGGCGTTGGAGGTGCCTTAACTGTCCTGATGAAAGATGCTATTCATCCCACTCTAATGCAAACTCTTGAAGGCACACCAGTTTTAGTTCATGCTGGACCGTTTGCTAACATTGCTCATGGAAACTCTTCAATAGTTGCTGATAAGATTGCTTTGAAATTGGTTGGGAAGGGTGGCTTTGTAGTTACTGAGGCTGGTTTTGGCGCTGACATTGGAACCAAGAAATTCACGGATATAAAATGTTGGTATAGTGGTTTGATGCCACAGTGTGCTATTATTGTGGCCACAATTAGAGCTCTTAAAATGCATGGAGGGGGCCCAGAAGTTGTGGCTGGAAAGCCTCTAGATCATGCATATGTCAGTGAAAATGTGGCCCTTGTTGAAGCTGGATGTGTCAATCTTGCTAAACACATATCGAACACAAGGAGTTATGGAGTTAATGTTGTAGTGGCAATCAACAAATTTGCAACTGATACTGAGGCAGAAATGGATGCTGTGCGAAATGCATCTATGGCTGCTGGTGCTTTTGATGCTGTTGTGTGCACACACCATGCACATGGTGGTAAAGGAGCGGTAAGTTCTCTTCATCTATAAATTGTAAATATTTGGAATACAGATAGCTGGTCTGTTTAGTTCAAAATACTGGTTGTATTCCTAATATAGGGTACATGCCTTGCCTTCTATATCAATTCAATTATTGTATATATTTTTTACCTAAAATATGGAAAAAAAAATTTAGTACTGATGTTTGCTGAGAATTTTACCATAATGTCAATACAAAGATCAAGTTAACTAACCGTGGTGCTACTTAGAGAGGTACTGTGTGATAGATGCTACTTAGAGAACTGAAGAACAGTATGAATGTCAGAAACGTATGAAGCAGCCTAGCATCATGCCATTTTAACTTCTTTTCAGGTTGACCTTGGTATGGCAGTTCAACGAACATGCGAAAGCCAGGCAGAGCCTCTGAAATTTTTGTATCCATTGGAATCTAGTATAAAAGAGAAGATTGAGTCGATAGCCAAGTTCTATGGTGCTAGTGGTGTTGAATACTCTGAACAGGTAAATCCTTAACTCTGGCAGCCTGCTATGTGTCTTTTTTTTTTTAAATGCAGGAGAGCTGCGTATCATTTCATTAAGAAGAGAGAAACACAATACAACACACCACACCCCTCACCCTCAAACAGCCCCCACAGACCGACAGACACACACACACACACACAAACAGACAGACGCACCCTAGGCAACATCCTCGAACTGAAATGCCAGCTCTTTAGCTCCAGTAAGTGCCCAGAGGTGGCATTCCTCCTTAATCAGACACAGAGTGCGCTGCACGCTAGGCTGAACATTGTTAAAGACCCCATCATTTCGCTGCTTCCAAATCAACCAAGCACCAAGAGTGATCAGGGAATTGGTAGAAGATAAATTAAACACGACCAAATATTAGCAAATACATCTGTCTTTGATATTCTTTTTGATGGGGCTGTCTTTGATATTCGATTCTAATTATACTGATGACCACCTAAGAGTCTCAGAGAGACATTGACACACTACTGAATTGTCCCCACGCTTTGGCACGTTGAAATTATATGCTGGGCGCATGTAAGTCGCAGACTTTTGCTTTGCTCTGCTGACTCCTCTTTGATTTGACCTGCATGCTGAGAAGCAGATTAAGATGCACACCAAACAAGGCTTCTCCCACCTCCCCATCTGCATGGCAAAAACTCAGTACTCATTCTCACACGTCCCATCTGTGAAGGGCGCGCCAACTGGCTTCGTTCTTCCTATAAGAGACGTGAGGGCCAGCATCGGAGCTGGGTTTATCTACCCGCTCGTCGGCACCATGAGCACAATGCCCGGGCTCCCTACAAGACCCTGCTTCTATGAGATTGACATCGACACTGCCACCGGGAGAGTAATGGGCCTGTCATGAGGGGGCTGAACTCTTCTGCCACCAACGGTGGACCAGATTTCTGCTTTGGAATGTGACTTCGTAGTTATATAATTTTGGACACTTCTGGAGCTGGATAAAGGAGAGGATACTTCGCCTATGCTTCTTAACCTGGATGGAGGTTCTACCTATATTGTTACGACATAGTCGGTATCGAGCTCGGATATTTTAGTGGGTTGTGTTTGACGTGACGAGTCAACAACTATCATAGCCATTCTCGTAAAAATAAAATCCTAAAAAATTTCGTTGAGGCGTAACTTTCTTAGCGACGCGCTATGTCGGAACCTGGGTACGGTGTAAAATGAGCAGACACCGAGTCACCACATCCTTAGTGGTGCGTCGTATCGTAATCTAGATACGATGACAAGTGTGCAAAGATCGGGTCGTCGCATCCTTAACGACGCGCTACACCGTCGTCTGGGTGTAGTGAAAAATGAGTAAGGATTTTCGTATTTGACTCGGCAAATACGAGGGGTAAGAAAGCTAGTCGAGCTTTGCGGATAGGTAGTTGGAATGTAAGGTCGCTCTCGGGTAAGCTTTGAGAGATAGTCGATGCTATGATTAGGTGACGTGTGAATATTTTTTGTGTTCAGAGATAAAATAGAAGGGTCAAAAAGCAAAAGTGGTGGAAGATACCGGTTTCAAGCTTTGGTACACGGAGATATTGACAGCAAAAAATGGGGTAGGTATTGTGATTGATAAAAAGTTTAAAGATGGCATGGTGGACATTAAGAGCCACGGAGATAGGATTATTCTAGTGAAGCTGGTTATTAGAGATTTAGTTCTGAACATAATTAGTGCTTATGCCCTTCAAATAGGTCTAGATGAGAGTGTTAAGAATTAATTCTGGGAGGATTTGAATGCAATGGTCAGCAGTGTGCCTATCGCTGATAAGCTCTTATAGGAGAAGACCTAAATGAGCACATTGGCTCTTCTAATGTAGGCTTTGAGAGAGTGCATGGTGGTTTTGGCTACGGGAGTAGGAATCAAGAAAGAGAGGGGGTTTTAGACTTTACCTTGTCCTATGATTTGTTTGTTGCGAACACCTGTTTTAGAAAGAGAGCTTTTTATTTAGTAACTTTTCAGAGTAGTCCTCACTGTAGCCAAATTAATTTTATCTTAGCAAGAAGAAAAGATAGACATACTTGCTTAGACTATAAAGTGATATCAAGAGAATGTGTGGTACCTCAGCGTAGGCTTGTGGTTGCAGACTTTCGCTTTCAGTTGCGCTCTCTACGAGGAAGCAAATCAAGGTGAAAATGATAAAGTGGTGAAAGCTTAAGGAAGATGCAGCACATACTTTTAAAAAAAGAATTACTAAGGAGGCTTTTTGGCAGGTAGAAGATGATGCAAATGTTACGTGGATGAAGATGGTCGCTTGCATTAGAAAAATAGCCTCAGAGGAGCTTGGTGTGACTAGAGGAGCCAGACGTAAAGCCAAAGACACATGATGGTGGAACGAAAATGTTCAGAAGTCTATCAAAGAGAAGAAAGAGTGATTTAAGTGAGTACACCTTGATAGGAGCGTGGTCAACATAGAGCAATATAAAATAGCAAAAAAAAATCACAAAGCGAGAGGTGAGTGAGGCAAGAGGTCAGATGATGCTTTGTACCATCGACTAAACACGAAAGAAAGAAAAAAAGACATCTATAAGATTGCTAAAAGCCGAGAGAGAAAAACTAGAGACCTCACCCAAGTTAAACGCATTAAAGATGAAGCAAAGCGTCTGTTAGTAAATGATAAAGAGATCAAGGATAGATAGAAGGAGTATTTCACTAAACTCTTGAACAAAGATAGTGGGAGCTTATTCATTCAGTTGGATGTCTCTTCCGATGACCTAAATAGGCTCTTTGTGAGAAGGATGTCTCTTTCGATGACCTAAATAGGCTTTTTGTGAGAAAGATTCAGAAATCTGAGTTAAAGGAGACCTTAAAAAGGATGAAAGGAGGTAAGGCGTTTGGTTCGGATAGGATTTCCAATGAAGTGTGGAGATGTCTTAGAGATGTAGCAATAGTTTGGCTCACCAAGTTGTTCAATCTCATCTTCCAATCAAACAAGATACCTGACGAGTGGAGGCGGAGTACTTTAGTATCGATCTTTAATCTTTAAGAACAAAGAAGATGTGCAAAGTTGTACTAATTATCGACGGATAAGTTAATGAGCCACACAATGAAGTTATAAGAGAGAGTTATTGAGCACCGCCTGCGGGGATCAACGAGTCACCTAAAACTAATTTGGTTTCATGCCTGAGAGATTCACTATAGAGGCAATTTTTTTAATAAGACAACTGATAGAGAGATACAGAGAACAGAAGAAAGATCTGCATATGATCTTTATTGACTTAGAGAAAGATTATGATAAAGTGCTTAAGAACGTTATATGGTGAGCATTGAAAATACAAAAAGTCTCAACAAAGTACATTAACCTCATTAAGGATATGTACAAAAATGTGGTGACAAGTGTTCGAACAAGTGATGGAGACACCGATGAGTTTTCAATTAATATAGAACTGCATCAGAGGTCGGCTCTGAGCCTTTATCTTTTTACTTTGGTGATAGATGAGATCATAAGAGACTTAAATAGAGATATTCCTTAGTGTATGCTCTTTGCGGATGATGTGGTGGTAGTGGATGAGAGCAGGATAAAAGTGAACTAAAAGTTAGAATCATGAAGATATGCTTTGGAGTTAAAAAGTTTTTGACTTAGTAAGTCTAAAACAGAGTATATGAGGTGTGATTTCAGTGCTACCGTAGTCGAGGAGGGAGATGTTAGACTTGATGACTAGGTGGTACCAAGAAAGACATTTTTTGTTACTTGGGTTCAATATTGCAAAAAGATGAAGATATTAATAAGGATATAAGTTATAGAATTAAAGCTGGATGATTGAAGTGATGTTAAGCTTATGGAGTCCTATCAGATAGTAGAGCGCTTCAAAAACTCAAAGTAAATTTTATAGGACTGCAATTTGTTCTGTCATGCTTTATGGAGCAGAGTGTTGGTCTACGAAAAGGTGATATGTCCAGCAGCTATACGTAGCCAAAATGCATGTGTTGAAATGGATGTGTGGCCGCACGAGAAGAGATCGCGTTCGAAACGATGACATACGAAGTGACATCAGTTGAGAAGAAATTTATGTAGCATTGTTTGAAGTGGTTTGGATATATTCAATGAAGAACACAAGAGCCACCGGTTCGTAGCAGGATGCTAAGTCGGCCAAACGATGTGAAGAAAGGCAGAGGTAGACCATATTTGCCTTAGAAATAGTTTGTGAAGAGAGATATGAAGGATTGGGATATCGCTAAAGAGTTAGCTTTGACAGTAGTTCGTGGAGGTTAGCAATTTATGTGGTTAAACCTTAATTGCTGATTGTTACTTTTTTTTAGTCGTCTCTCGAAGTTTTATCTCTAATTTATTTTAACTTGCTTGAGACTAAAGGTTTTGTTGTTGTTGTGATCTTCTGGAGCTGGATAGGAAATACTAGTAACAGCCTTCTTGGCTTCCTAAGTGCAGTGTTGGTTCTTTCGTCAGTGAACTGATGGCTTAAATGTGCCGATTCTGCTGGATGGCCGGCTGACTTTTATTGACCTTTTATGAAAAATATCCCTGATGAAATTTGATAAAATTCTGAGATGGAAGGAATCTTGGCCCACTAGAAACTCCCGATGGATCATCCGCGCAGCTACAGTAATGAGCCCAGCGGCCCATTTATGCTATTAGAGTTTGCGTCCTTCTCTGGTAGTTGGTTTATTGGATTGCTCTATTGGAGGATTGAATCTGTTAACAAATCTGGGCATTTTTTCCCTGTGGGCTGCCAAAAATATTTTATGTCTAAACAGGGACGAAATTCTCTCTCGTGTTTGGCAGTAAGAATTATCAGAAGCTATTTAGTCCATGTTCATGAAGATGAAGGTAACGGACTAACGATCGAGCAAACTGGTATATTGTTGCATTACAATGAAGGCATAATCTTCTGTATGCAGTGTTTGCTGATCATAATTTGTTACGGTGAAACTACTGAATGAATACCAGGTGTGCCTCTAGCGTATACTACTAGTACTATAGCAGTGTTCCACAGATCGAGCCGTACGGGGAGGAGTGGTCAAGACACACGGCCTTCTCTATCAGTCTCCACCACTGCGTTTTCCCGGTTGGATCACTGGAAGCCAAAGCAAAAGTCGCCTACGACGTGCGGGAATCTCACGGATGCGGTTGGAGCTGGGCGAAGGAGTCAATCCCTCGCCGAGAGGGCACCGGCATCGATCTCCCGCCCCGATTTGACCTGGTTCACATGGCTCCCCGCCTGCTTCCCCGAAAGAGAACTTGTTCGTGTTGCTGTCGGGTGCAGAATCCCGTTTCTGTCAATCCGTTTCGAGATGGAATTCGGGGGGCCGAAGGAAGAAAAAGGTTTGCCCTCTGCGCCAGGTCGATGTACAGTAGTACTACTAGATGTCATCTCGCTTGTCGAAAGTATTGGCTCGTGGAAAGGGCACGGTTGACTTTCCCTTTTGCAAATTCCAGGGAAAAGGAATCTCAGCCAGACGAACTTTCTAGCGTGCAGATAAGGCCGCGTTTGGAACGCTGGAAACGGCGAAGGAATTAACGATAGCTGCCGTTCCGGAGGAAAGGAAGCGAAGAGCTGCTCTTTCACGGGAATGAAAAAATACGATCGGAATCGAGGGAATGGCTCGCGCGCTCACTGCGTCCCGGTCCACTGCTGCTCTCTCTCCTCAGGCCATGGTTTGAGGGCTAGAAAAAATGGCCTGTTAATATTAAAAATATCGGAAGAAAATTTTAAAAACTAATAAAATAATTATAAAAAAAATTAAAAATAACTCGGTAGTCATTTACACAAAAAAACTCAACGAGCCAAATCTAATAGAATAACTTTGAAAAACTTTTGAAACAGATTAACTTTAAAATTTTTTAAACTAATGAAACAAATTTACTAGAAAACTTTGAAAACTAATAGAATAATTTTAAAAAAATTTTAAGAATAACTCGGAGGATACAACAAATCTAACAGAACAATTTTGAGAAACTTTTGGAACTTGAGAGAATTTTTTTGAATTTTCAAAGATTAACTATTTAAAAAAGAATTTTAAAATACTGAAGAAGTAGACAAGGCTTAAAAAACACACATATTTAATTTATATGCTATGAATAATGATAATACAATTTATAAAAACGTATTTAAGTTCCACTAATATTTTCATTCCTAAGTCTATATTCCTGCATTCTAAACATTTTAATTTTTTCATTCATACAGTTTTACTAAATTTTTCATTCCTACGGTTTTCTTATTCTAATATTTTTTCTTATTTTTGCGTTTTTCATTCTTTTATTCCAAACGGGCCTAAAATTTGATCGAGAACTTGCAACTGACATTCAACCAGCGCGATTAATGCAAAAGAAGAAAACAATAAAAAAAAAACTTTTCTTGGAACACACTGACGAGTAGAGGTGGACAGTGAACTCCACCACCATCACTGCCTGTGGACCAGGGAAGCAGCGGCGACGGCACCGTCGCCCTGCCCACCGAAGTACCGAACCGGTTCCACTTTTCTCACCCTTCAGCTCACGGAGGCAACTGTTTCTACCTAGAGAGTCAGAATCCTTTCCTTGGGAAAGCAATGAGGCCTCGATCAATCATGTAGTATGGTCGCTGATGCATTGGGCCTACCATAATGCCCTGCCTCGGGTCTCCTAATCTGATGACTGTATGCATGAGATGAGGCAATGACCTTTTTCTTGTCGTGCGTGGTCGGCATTTTTATGTGCGTGGAAAAAGAAGATAGCTGCTGCAAGTTGCTCTAAAAAAGAAAGTCTACAAAAAGAAAGGGCGTGTCGTCATGAAAAAAAAACTTCCTTTCCAACACACTCAACACTGCTGCATGAGTATGCTAATTGATGATCATGCTGTCTGTAACTAGGCATGCACCCTTGATTGCACGACCGCACGCCGTCACTGGTCTTAAACTAACCGGCACCTCGTTAATACTGTAGTTTACTCCACTCGCAGGGAGATCAACCGGAGGATCGGGATCTGCACGGCTGGTCGTCGTTAAAGAAATACCTGTCCCTGTTCGGCCAAAAAACAGTTATTTAATTTCTCTGCTCCTTCGTGAAGGAATATATACTATGTGGACAGGTTTGACATACGTAGGCGACGGGCGAAAACCGATCGAGGTAGGTACGTACATGCGCATGTATCCTACATTCCGTATGCTAGTATGTTCTTCGATCGAGTTGGACTAGAAAGTTCACCTTGGAAAAATACCCGTTGATGTAGCTGAATAGCTGGAGAACATATATTTCCTCACCGAGTTATCAAACCGAAATTTGCAATCATGAATCACCTCTACTAAGGTGTTTTTAGTAATCACTGTCTCAAATTATAAGTTATTTTAAGCTTTTCAAATTTACTTAAATTATAAATAATTCTCATTTTTTTATACATTTTTTTAATACATTTTCATCGTATCTCTCTTCTTTGTTTCATAACATCTCAATTTTTTATTTTTTTAATATTTATGTTTAGCTTCAAAATAACATATAAAACAAGACGAAAGAAGTATCAGAGACGACAAGGTCATCAGCGAGTGGATGGACCGAGCGTTGCAAAGGGACATCACACATCAGGCAGGTTCACACTCAGACCTGCGCTGCTAACCCCACTTGCTTGTCGCAAACCAGAACACCAGCCGCAGGTGGGGTGGGGACTGGGGAGACGGGGCAGGCAGAACAGGAGGAAGTGGCGAGCCGCGCAGGGAACATCCCAGAGGGCGGCAAGGAGACACGACGCAACCTCCCAATCAGCGCTGCCTCCGTGCTGCCGCTTTCGCCGATCGGTGGTTGCTGACGATCTGCGCGTTTCGTTCCGGCCGGCAAATTATTGGTGCGAGAGAAGAAAGCCAACGTTTCTCACTAGAGTACTGCTGCTAAAATTAATTGCCATGGCATGGAGAATTCCGAAGACGGATGTATGTAAGTTGTCTCTGGTACACATGGTTCGAAGAAAAAAAATCTGCTTTCAGAACTCTGAAAGAAATTTTTTTATTTTTATATTTTTTTTATGAAATTAAACTGATTTTTATAAAATTTTTACATAATTTCTACCTAAATTCTGTGGATTTGTGTACTCTGCTATAGCACTTCACCGACGGCCGGTGGTACGCCCCGTTACCATCAAGAAGCGCCCCGGCGGCACGGTCATCTTCATGCGCTGTTGGACCACTACCTCCACTCATTCACTGCTGAATCCTTAACGCCCGAAAGTAAAAGAGCTTGACGATTTTTGACGAGCCCACCGCGGAAGACCCAGGCTTTAATCGCCGCGCAGCGGCAACGCAATGAATGGTGGCTGGGCGCGCGCCAAAGTCTTCCGTCCATGCCGGGTCGCCGTCCGACGCCTGCGACGCCGGCCTATCGCTGGCCACCGCCGCGGTCAGCCCACCCGAGCCCGAGGGCAGTTTATAGAAGGGCATTGATGGGGATGCTGCCACGATCCATCGGCGTCGCTTTTCTCGGCAGTCACAGACACGGACGCCGGTGAACGGTGGTAACGACCCGAAATCATTCGTGGCCTCGCTTTCGGATCACCGCCCGCGAGACGGGAGAAGGATCCGAGAACGCGTAAACGGCCACTAGCTGCAGCACTCATGGCGCAATCATGTTGGACGCTCAAGTGGCTTCGTTCGACGCGCAGGCAACAAGATGGGGGAAGGATGGGGAGGACCACGGCTGTCCTGTTGGTGCCCCCGCCCTTGATGACAGGCCCCCCGTTTCTCTGTGCTCTCGACTGTACACAACCAACTGTCGCGGTCGGTGCTCCACCGTTCTCTGATCGGTGCTTGTTTCGGAGAAACATTTCTTTTCGTCGAAACCTCATTTGAGTGGGAACTGGGAACCGAGACGGATCAGAACATAAATAAGCTTTGCAACGACAATAAGTAGCCGAAAAACTAGGCGAAAATGGAGGGTCACTCCAGCAAGACCGCATCGATGGGCGTCATGATTTCACAAATCTGCCCAAGAGCGTGTCCCGGGGCCATTAGTGTAGGGTGTACCAACGCAATAATAAGAATCATGGCCTCGCTCTTGACGCCAACATAATAGGAGTACTATAGGTAGAGCAACATCTTTTTTTAAGCATCCAGGCCGTTCACGGTACGATCTGCACGGCCAGATGAGCGCTCCTAGGATTCTCACTGATCAAACAACTTGGCAAGCCACAAAAATTCCCAAAGAAACCGAATGAGCTAAGACAAAAAGAAAAAACAAAGGTGAGCTTATTTACAGGTAGGTCCACGGCCCACCTCCCTTGGCCAGGAGTGACGTGAAAGGGACGGCTGGCCTCAGGAGCTCGCCGGCGCCTGCGGTTGGGCGGCCAGCGGACGGTGAAGGGGTGCCGAGAACAGCGCGGCGAACGATGACGGCCTCTGCTCCGGTGCGGCGTCCCCAATGCCGCCTGATGAAAGGGCTGGCGCCGCCGCCGGGGCGGAAGCGCCGGGGGCGGTGGCGGAGTTGGAGGAGACGCGCTCGCAGGAGGGGCACATCGAGAGGGTGGTGGCCGGGAGGTGCATGTAGAAAGGGTTCACCGTCTTGAGCGCGCGCAGCTCTGCCAGCTCCTTCTGCAGCCGCCGGTTCTCCTCCGTCAGCGTCTCGCAGCAGCGCTTCAGGTACTCGCAGTCCACCTCCGTTTGCTTAAGCTTCGTCCTGCAAAGACACGCTTCTTTTACTAATCCACTGAGCTGAGTAGACTTTTTAAAGTTTCTTGTGCAGATTACAACGAGGAGCATGGGTTTGGAAGCATCGTTTGCGCACCTGGCTCTGCGGTTCTGGAACCACACCTCCACCTGGCGCGGCCGGAGATTGAGCTGCTTCGCCAGCGCCAGCTTTTGCTTCTGCACGCCACGGAAAAACGCACACACGTCAAGATCAATCCCGGTAAACTGAGGCAAAATATGTTCAGTTCGATCCGAGTTATAGTCGCTTACTGGGTTGAGCGTGGCGTGCTCCTTGAAGTTCTCCTCGAGGAACGCGGACTGCTCCTTGGACAGGCGTAGCTTCTTGCGCGACGAGCCGCCGTCGTCCTCGTCGCTGGCGCGGGAGCACGCGCGGTCGCCGCCGCGACCGCCCGTGCCCGCCTGGCCGCGCGCGGAGAAGTCCGTCGGGAAGGAGCCCGCGCTGTTGTTGGGCGACGACGAAGATACAGCCGCGCCGCCCGCGCCGGCGTCGTCCCGCTCATCGTCCTCCTCCCCCGCTGCGCCGGTAGCGCACGACGGTGCCCGGTTCACGTCGAACCCTCGCGTCGACGCCAACGTCGACGCCAACAAATGCCCTGCCGATCACATATACAGGTTCAGCGATCTCACCGCGCCGGCGCAAAAAGCAGAGTTCAACAAACCCATCGCGTAACTCACCGGTGTCGGGCGACGGCCAGGGGAGGCCGAGGGTTGGTTCCATGGACAGAAACGTGAGCCGGGCCGGCGGCTCCGGCGAGGAACGCCCGCACCTCCCCGCGCCAAACTCCAGCTCCCTCCTCGCGGGCGCCGCCGCTGCCTCCTCCCGATCGCTCTTGCCTCTCCTCTCAGCCCCCTCATCCTCCCTCCTCGAGACACCCATCCCCATCCCGAGCCCGAGCACAAGGTCCCTCCCGGCGTCCGCCATCGTCGCCCCCAAGCTCAGCCCCAGCTCCATCCTGCCAGTCGAGTATTGGAACCGTCGGAACTCGCAAGGACGGCGAGATTTTATAGCGGCAGCGTGACAGGAAGGAGCAAGACGCCCCGGCACTCTCTCCTCCCGGCCCGTATTTGTGTGTGCCTGTGATAATGGCGGGTTTGACCGGTTGACGCGCCGCACGTGACCAGGCAAAAAGGGCAGTGCTGGGTCGCTCAATTTGCTGGTTCACCTGGGGTGTTCGTGAGAAAATGGGGGACCTGGACAGGGTTTATCTAAAACCGGTCGGATTTGTTTGATGAAAATCGTGAAAGCTGAAAATTCAAAATTTGAACAAGGTTAGTCGATCTGTTTTTAGTATTCTGAATTTTTTTAAAATTTTTAATTTTTTTAATTTTTAAAACAAAAACCGGTGCTACGGTGAAATTGAACCAGATCAATTTCACTAAAAACTGTAAAAATTGATCAATGAACTAGATCAATTTCACTAAAAATTGTAAAAATTGATCAGTTTTAAACCATTTTGTAAACTTTTGAACCTGGATAGCCGGGGGAGGGTGATAAGAGAGAGAATAATGAGGTTAATCATTAGTGTATCTCGCGGGGCTGCGTATCTTCTCCCTAAAGGGCGCCCGCCATCTTTTCCAGAAAGCTGCGGTGAAAGAGCGTCGCTCACAGCCATCGTTACGCAAAGATTTCGCGTTTCCTTTTTTCAGGGGCGGCGTGTGCTGGAATCACATTTGTTTGTACTCGGAGTATCTGTTCAAATATATAAAATTTTAAATTGTAATTTAAATAACTCTAATAACAAATTAAATCTATACCTAACTATCTCCGCTGCTGAGTGAACTTGAAAGCCAATCCTCTTCCTCTCCCTCTCTACCTCCATGAGTGAACCGTAAACCTAATCTAAGCGGCAAGCGTGGGCCTAGATGGCACGCATGAGCGTTGGGGCAGCTGATGTAGAGCATCGCATAGAACAACGCTGGTAGCGAGCTATAACTCCAGCCAGATGGAGTCCTTGTGCTTGTTGACGCCAACAACACAATCCATTGTGACCCACTTTGTTGTCAATGTATAACGCATTATAAAAACAACACAACGCCAATGTGTAACGCATTATAAAAACTAGTCTGATCTTGCATGGGGCAGATGTGTCTTTTTTTCATGCTATTTAACACCGTTAATACCTTCTGATGGCGTAGTATGTATGACTTATGTAGTAGCTTCATGTTCAAAAAAGATGATTGATTTTATAAAATTGAAAAATAACTATTTTCATAATTGAAGTTGAAATTTTTTGCAATTGCCACTTCCATATTTGAAGTGGAGACGAGTGTGAATTTCGAGGCTTCTACTGCAGAGACAACCATGCTATTAGCAGCACGTAGTTCCGATGACGACTACGCATCAATTTTTGGCAATATCCAAGTAAGGGGTGTATATCCATTTTCCTGTGAAATTGAGTACATACCATTTTTTTTTTTTTTTTGCTTTCCATTCATCATCTGAGATAGGGTTACATTTTTGAGCAATGATGCGCTCAATACACACCGGCATTTGAAAATGTCAAACTGCTGAACGTTTTGTACTCCTAGCTAAATTAGCAAGTTCATGGGCTGCTACATATCATTCAACGTTCATGATCATAGCCATGATGCGTTTCTTGAATATATTGGCTACGTGGCTGGACTGGAGTAGGACGTTTTCTAAAGAGGTGGAAATGGGGAGGGATAGATTTGTTTATTGTCACGTCATCATTTTCGTCGGTCATCGAGTAGTACTCCGCATGGCGTGACCGTCGCATTTTTCTCTTGGCCGGCTTGGATTGTCATGAGACCCATGACTGTATAATTGCATGGAACAAGCGAAGTGGAATGTCGTGTGTGAGCACAGGGCTGCTAGCTCGCCGAGGGAAATGACCCTCCTCGCCCTGCATCTCAACTCTGCGTGCATAGAGGCACATGATTACGCCCATCAACTCTTCATCCATCGGTCGTCATCGCGTCTGGTGTAGTGGTGTGCCTACCTGCGTGATACGAAGTCGTCCTATTGATGTGTCGTTACCTCGCCGCAATAATGCCTCATGATGGCATACGGCCGGGCAGCTAGCTCTCCCTAGCTTGCGGCCGAGCAGATCCTGAATCCTGTGAGGACATGCTCCCGCGCCGTGACAGCAGCGAGGATGGTACGGCTCTGGGTGGGTGACTTGGGCCATGCGTGAAGGATGGATGCAGCGCCACACTCCAGGCGTGGCATGTGATTATGAAGCGAGTCTGCAAAGGAGGGACGATTTGGTTGCTAGTATAATCAAACAAAGGTTATATATACTTACTATTCTTAGTACACCATTATGAAACATTAGGGATCCGAGGGAAGCACAGTGATTCATTGATATACGCTAGTACTCCCGTAGTAGATTCATTTTAGCGTCATTTGTTTTCTTAATTTTTATGACAAACTATTCCATATAATCAACCTAGCAACCTGATATATATGGAATTATATACTGTATTGGTTATAGGATCAAGTAAATCTTTTGTCATATTTCATTGCTATGGTAGATACTCCTTGTATGTCATTTCTCATTACATGATCGTAATTACAAATCGGTAAATTATTTCATTGTAATCTATCCTGCCAAATTGTTACGGCCACCCGTGTCCTCTACGGCATGCCATCCGTGTCCTCTCCCATTTCGTGGAAGCTCTTCACTACTCCCGTATTGCAGCCCCGTATATGTCCTACCGGCAGTGGCTCAACTTGTCACTGCCCGTGCGGCAGCAGAACCGGACGTCATCACGTGCAGGGGGCGACGCAGCGTGGTAAATGCCACTGCCCCAAGATTCATCGGGCCTCCCCAGTCCGTGTCATTAAACCGGCGCAGCCTCCGGCGACAATGTAAGTAACCGGCCGGACGCTAGCATAGCGCTGCTGCGGCGCTGGCTCGGGGGGCCTTTGTCACTCGCCAACTTATTGCAGAGTTGCAGTGACCGCTGCGGCTGGATGGTTGTGTGGTTCCTTCTAGTTTGCCCCCGTCCCTACCAAGGTGGCGAGTTGCGCCGCTGCCCCGATAAACATATTTTCTCAGCATCGTTAGGTGTAATCTGAGATGTTAGATTTGACATTTCAGATTTAGTGTTATTTAAAAATCGTTAGATCTAACACATTAACAGTTTAAATTTAGTGTTATCTAAAAACCGTTAGATCTGATACATTAACAATTCAGATTTATTTTAATTTAGATCTCTGAGTGTTATTTATAGAGAAATTCATTTATTTTATTATTTATAAAAACTCTATTTATGTTAAATTCAGTTTTCACCGCTAACTGCAAATGATGCTTACTTTTTCTTTTCTCCCTGCCTCCCTGCTCCTGCGTGCATGCTTGGCCGGCCTCGAGCCTCACGTCACGTGCACAGCTGCATGGCCATCCGTCGTCGGGTTGCGCAGGTTACTGTAGCTGCGTAGCTATAGGACCCGGTGAACGCTGTGTCAAGCTACTAGCCCTGGAGACTACTCATATCGAGGCTTCGCCTACGTGCTACTCCTGCTAGTGCTGTGAACAAAAATCCGGAGCACTGTATGGCCAGCCGGGGAGGTTGCATGGAGCAGGTAAAACGTGATGCATGCATGAATCGATGAGGCATTGAGGCATAGGGGCGGCCTCGCCCACGCCCCACCCACGCCCCCACCCACAACGGTGAAGTTATTGAAGTCACGCCAGCGATCAAGCTCGCATTGCCGGTCGACTAGAGTCACTAGACACCAGACATGTGAGAGGAGAAACCGACCGAGACAGGATGCAGCAATCACACGGCGGGCCCAGAGCTCCACGCGTGTCGACGCCGTAGGGGAGCACAGGTGACGCGTGAGGGGGCAGGGGGCACGGGCACCTACAGATTGAACGCGAACACGCCGCTGGGGCAGTACGCGCGCGCGCCCCACCGCCGGCTCGCCGATCGGCGGCCACAGTACAGCGCGGCGCGGCGCGGCGCGGTGAAGTGACAGTGCTGGGCGTGAGTGCGCGCGGTGGCCCCATGCCCAAGATGCTGCTGCTGCTGCTAGCAATGGCAATCCCTCCCCGTAGCAGCCCGCCGAATCCTGAAACTGTCGCTGTCGTGTGTGATGTGGCGTGGTGCACTGGCGCAAGCAGCCTGGCTGCGTGCGTGCGTATAGAACGGGGCCGGTCCCTCCCCGTCGTCGGCCAGCCTCCGCGATCCATCTCCTCGGTTCCGGAGGCTTGATATGAGCTGTAAAACCCGAGCGGTATAAACCCGTTTGGGCGCAAAACGCGGTATAAACCCGAGCAAATGCCGCTCGAAAGCCGCCTAGTACTGATCTGATGGCGCGGCGATGGACGACGGCACACGATGTCAGGATAGCTGTTCAAGTGAGATGGAAGTGATGGTTGCTTGACATTCGGACGTCACGACGGATCGTCCTGCTGCGATCTTTTCTCCTTGGCTCAGCTCGCTATACCAGAAAAGCCAGACCAGCCTACGCGCAGCAGACAGAGACTGTCCACCGGGCCCTGCTACCTGCCGCTGCACTCGCTCAGCCTTTGCATGATTGATGTGCCTGCAACAAGAGAGAGACAGAGAGAGGGGCATCAGTGATAGATCAGGGAGGGAAGCCCCAATTAACATGGTGGGCAAAAGGAGTCGCCCTGGCCATGGAGCAGGCTGACATCGAACGGAGTCCGAGGTGCATGCTTGCGTTATCGATCTGCTCCTACCTTTGCATGCATGCTCCCATGATCTCTCCATGTCCCAGTGCTCCTACTGCACAGACCAGCGGTGGCTTAGCACTGCGGACAAAGGTGAGTCCTAGTAGTAATGGCGAGTGATGGCACGGTAGGTGCACAATGCGCTGCGATAAGCTGTGTCGATCCTGGGCTTTTGTGGATCCTTGGATCACCAAGTTTCAAGTTTACAGCAGAGGTCAAGCAACATTTGAGCAATGCAGTACGTACTTCGTACTCGTACGAGTCATGTCTGAAGCCACGATGAGACAAGCACGGAGGGAGGCCCGCCCGGACAGGAAAGGGGAATCGGAACCCATGCAGAAGAAACCAAGGGAAACCCAGCCTCTGTGTGCGCGGCCCGGGGCGTACTTGACGCGTGGGCCCATCCCGCACGACGTGACGACGTCGGGCCGACGGTGCGCCATGCGCAATCATTTCTCCGTGATTGCCCGCCGCATGCTTCGGCTTCGTGTCCTTGCCCCATGAAAGGGAGCGGATCAGGTGAACCTCGCGCATCGTTCATCCCAGGCCCCTGCATACCGGAACCTGAGGAACGAAAACGGAAACGGCGGCCGCGCTCGTCGTCCCCGTCGCTTGAACCTGAGTAGTACGTCCCTGCCTTTTTTTTCTCCCCGTGGAAGAATCGCTCTGCTGCTGTTGCAACCCTGTATAGTTGGCTGCAGTTTTGGAGCTGCTAGTCTGAGGGAGAAATAGGGACGGGAGCAGAACTTGATTGACCAGCGGCGTCATGAACTGGAGGAGGTAGTAGTACTAGTATATGGAGTAGTGGCCTGTGCCAGTCTTCTATGTTTCCCTATGCTTATCCTCGTCGTACGAAGTCCATTGATCTCGTTGGGCTGAAGTTACGTGCAGCGGTCTGCTATGCAATTGCGCTGTTTCAGTCAACGCTGTAGCAGATCGAGACCATTTACAGGATCTTAGAAGCCGAATCTGATCGTGCCCATTTGACGAAAGCTGCACCAGTGCATCTCTATCTTTCCAACGAGTAATTACGAGCATTTTTGTCATGGAGTATAACAGGTGTGACGCATATCTGAATGTTCGTCATGATAAATTCAGCTCCCAGAGAGCGAACAATAGTGGAGTAGTAGCATATTGATTCGCTTTGGAGGACTTTGTGTCCAAAGTTATAGAGCGGCTTGTGATATTTTCATAGACCACGCGTACACTTTTTTCGACCAGTAAAATGGGAGACGAGCATATCTTTTTTCGATATTGGTCTGAAGAACCAGGAAGAATCACAACCGGCCCAAATCCCACTCTCTAATACAGTAGGAGTACCACACAGGAAGAATCAGAAAACTTCAGGCAGGCTTTCATGGGCTTAGAAAAGAGAGATCATGGGCCGGTTGGTTGCTGCTACGAACGAGTTTTCCATTTCTGATGGCTGCTGCTCCTTCAATTGTGACTATATCTTCCTTAACTTTGGCCATTTATTTTGTTGACAAGTAGTACTGACACTTGGCATGCTACGGTATCTGCAGCATTTATTTTTTTTTCCATCTTTGTTTAGACTGCAGCATTTACAGTTGTGAGGTTTTCTTAACCAGGCATAGAGATATTCTCTGGGGCGTCATTATTAACTACTTGCCTAGAATTGAATTTCTTTGCTTGACCATGCACTGGACCAAACAGGCAACAGCTGTATACTACACTGGTTGGAACGCGGTCAAGGTACTCCAGCTACACTGCGACGGTCACATACGAGATGGCCATAGAGACTATACACACGATTTTCTCCCTAAAAAAAGATTATAAAGATGACGCAAAAAAATAAAAAGTTATTCACCACATCCTCTATATATGAACGCCCCTCCAATCGGCTACCTCTCAATCCTGCTTTCCTCTCTTCCGCTCACACATCAGTAGCGTGGTAAGTCAAAGCTAATGGAGGGAGGCGGCCACGGCAACAATGCCCCGGAGAGGAGAGCGCCTCGCATAGTGCACGACTTCGATTTGAACGTGAGCCTTGAGCCGGAGGAGCCGGAACAGGAGCAGCTTCCACGCAATGGTGCCCCCGAGGTCGTCAACAACCCTAACCCGCAGGCCCCAGCTTCGCCTCGTGTCCGGGTACGTACGTACGCGGATTTCTTGTTTAGAGAGGCGCATATTGTGCCATGGTATGTACGTGGATGCATGAAGAAATGGATTCCGGATTCATCTCCGCGAGCGAAAACTTCCAATGGATAGAACCAGTACTTTTTTGACCCCTTTTTGCATTCTTAGCCTGCTCGTTTTATGTCTGCTAGCTAAGATAATTTTTTTGAAGAGACTGCATGCTAGCTAGCCTATGAATAGATCTGTGATCGATCTCTGGTATCGATTTGCTTTATTTTGCCCTGATCTAGATTTGTGACAGGTGATCCACGATCTGGAGGAAGAAAACCCACAGGTGGACGTGCTCTTCGACATCAGCAAAGTGGGGCAGAAAAACGAGATGGACATGGTGGTCAAGTCCAACAGTAAGTACGCGCGCGCGGGGAAGGACCTCAAGCTGCAGGGATTCAAGATCCTCGATGATGGTGGGATCAATGTGCGTCTGAGAGCTGAGAACAAAGGGAGGTGAGCATGCTGGACTTTGCCCTCTTTCTTCATCGCAAGTGCCTAGGTTTAGCATATACTTGTGGTTTTTCATTATGTTTGTTTAGATTGAATGAATTACGCACGAATTTCATTTTTATTTCGAAACAAATCATGTTTGATTATGTGCGTACATGATTTCCCTATACAAACTATTAGTGGCAATAGGGATTAATCGATATGTTTTCATTTTTCTGCCAGTGGTGCCGGTGCAAAGAAGGAGTCATCAGGTTCGAGGAGGAAGAGGGTGAGGTCTGGCAGTAGCACTGAAACTGACACTATCGGCAGCCCAGGAGATGCAACCTCATCGTCCACTGAGCCTGATGAGATATCTGGCCCTCCCAAGATAAAGTGGAAGTCCCATGACAAGGAGGAAGACGCAGAGATACACCGCTCATTTCCTAAAGAATGCAAGCCATGAATTCATGACAAGCCGGTGTTCATTTGAAGAGTGATAGTTTCCAAGCGTGTCTAGTTTGGGTCGATTACTCTTCCTTACCGAGCTGTCGAGAGGCTATCTAGCTCTCTCTGTCGTCTTTTATCAATAATTTGCTGTGAACTATGGGTCGATTGATGTGTCGTTTCAGTCTTGTGGCAAGCAGCTCGCTCATGCACAGTCAAGGGCAGTCGCTTGCTATTGGTGAAACATGTTATAGAACTCTATCTTAATATTTGGATTCCATCATATGCGTAGTTTATATTTTTCAATCAAGTTCCTTGGTGCTAGAGAATTGCAACGATATAATGTTTTTCCTACAGTTTTCGGCGGTCGTTTCATATAATTTTTGTTGGAACTGCAAGTGGTATTATTTTTCTAGGAACTGCAGCTGTAGCTTTGCTCCGTAATTGTTTCATCAGGAAAGGTTGAATAGCTGCAAATCATATTTTTTTTGGGGGAAGATTATTCATATCTTTTCTCAGAAAAAAATGATGATACTCATGTATATCGATTTGTTAGTTCTTTTGAGTAGGCAAAATGTTTTCTTACAGCAGCAAATATCTTTGGTCCTAAGAGACAAAAAACGTATAATCTTAGTGTTGAATGTGTTCATTCTTTTACCGCTTTCTTGTTGACAAAACTTTGGGTTTCAGTTTTAACTTTTGTTTTTGCAAGGTTACCCCCTTTCAATTTTATTTATATTCCTATAGAAGTTCCATTGCACACTACAGTTGAATTGTTGTGGCATTTCAGTCTTGTGGCAGCCAGCTAGCTCATGCAATATTCAATACCCATCTTAAGGTTTTGATTCCATTGGATGTGTAGTTTATATAATTTGTTCAATCAAATGCGCCATGGTTCTATAGAAAATTATAAAGATATAATCTGTTTTCTGACAAATTTCAATATTGGTCCCATCGGTAATTTTAACATGATTTTACTAGGGACTTGAGTTCTATCTTTGCTCTTGAATTTCCTGGTCGGAAAAGGCTGAAGAGCTGCAAACCATATTTCTTGGGGAAGATTGTCCATATCTTTTCTCAGGGAAAAAATGAACACACAAATATGTTCAATTGAAGTGTTGTTAGTTCTTTTTAGTAGAAAAAATATTTCCCATTTTCAAGAAAAAAGCAGAGAAATTATTTTCTTATGGTTGTATATATCTCTGGGACTATTAAGAGACAACGGATATAATCTTAGTGTTGAATTTGCTCCTTTCTTATCAAGTTCATGTTGATACAACTTTGGGTTTCAGTTTTAAGTTTCATTTTTTTTTTCAGAAATGCCTTCCTCTTTCAATCTATGTACTCTTAATTACAGAAGCTCAATTGCAACACTAAACTAGTTCTACCTTTGATTGCGAAGAAAGCTTGCATGGGTTACCTTTTCTACAAACAGGTTTTATAGGCAATTATTTTAATGATTCTTTTCTTTATATATGCTGCAAGTTTTATTTGGATTATGTGACTTTTGTGGCCTTGGACGTTTCCATGAATAATGGTCCAGTGATGTCCATCGTCGCATCATACTTTGTTATCATGCAGGATACTGCTAAAATTTCTAATAGACTTTGAGAAACAAAATGTTGTTATTGTTTGATGGAATCTCTTAGTCCTATCACTGTATCACACATTAGAGATGCTTCAAAATAAGCAGATTGCCAGCTTTCTGTTACACAACCCATAGTTATTCGTTATGCACCATATCAGCTTGTATGAATGTGCTATCTCGTTGTTGCTGCTAATTGTTTTGCAAGGCTATCCGAGGCTGAGCACCCAATAGACAATGCATCTGCAAATGAAAGATGTAGTAAATACTAGTAATACTAACGTATTCATTTTTTCATTATTATAAACAACTCATATTTTGTGTGATATGATTAGGAACTAAAAACCTATAGGGTATATAGAAATGAAACACTAACTTAATATTTAATTTTTGATGATGCATTCAGCAAAGGAAGATCGAATACTTTAATGAAATTTAGAAGCAAAAAAACAAAAAAAAATGAATTAAACACTACTAACCTCTACAATGATCTCAGAGGAAATTTCCATAACTCTTGTAGTAATTCTCTCTTTGAAAGCCATTTTCTATAATAGTGATGCTATAGGTATGACCCATATCGGACCCACCATACTACCTTGCAAAGTTTTGGTTCATGATGACACATACCGCAGGAATCACATAACTTATATCTAGTTGCAGAAGAGTCAGATGCATGGGTCATAAGCTATTGTTTTTTTTAAAAAAAAATTGCTTCGTATCTTTATTTTTGCCGTAATTCAGGGATTTTAAGGAGGTACCTGTGAACTAAATGCTACTCCTTAAAATAGATTGAAATTTGACAACCTTTTCCGATCTTCAATTACCTATATTCTTTAGCAACTCCAAGTTTTTTTTGATGTGGTTTGGAAGAAAAAAAAATGGTGTAACAATCAAACAACGTCAATATTAACTTAAACTTTTTATCAATAGCTCTATAGACAAAGATAGAAAAGCTACGGATGATATTTGAAAATAAATCAACATGGAAATTGAAACACTACCAACCTTTTTTTAATCGTATGGCTCATTTTTTTGCTGCCCTGCTGCCCGTTAGGGAGAGAACAATAATTCCCCTCTTCCATGAAAAATACAGGTTGAGACCTCTCACAAAAATTCCTGAAAAAAAGGACTCATAAGCAGGACACTCATATGAACCTAGTGCAACTCGTATGTGTTGTTTATGTGCCTAAATCTTTAGGGGGTGACATAATGTATGCTTCAAGGGTTGCCAGGTCACGTGATGTGGAGGCGTCATGTGGAACGGCTGTGTACACTACTAGAATCAAAGGGCTAAAAAACACAAATTTCACCTGTTAGACAATGTGATTTCGTTTCTTGTAAGTTAGGTTACACCACATTGGCCTACACCTGTAACCCCTTAATTATCTATCAATGAACATAGGAATATTGTTTAATTTATTTTGCTCTAGCAGAATTAATTAAATTAGTCCACTCCTACGACAACCCTTCCTCATTTTTTTTTCTCCTCTCTCTTGATGCTTGACAAACCCTAGTTGCGGCTTTCATCCCGACAACGAGGTAAGTACTCACTCTGTTATTTAATTATTGTCGTCGTTGATTTAAATTTCAACTTTGACTTTTCATCTTATTAAAAAAATTAGTTCAAATGTGTAAAATTTTAAGTTGTGATTCAAATAACTCCAATGAAATTAAATTATAACAAAATATATGATAATTATAAATTTTTTTTAATAATACGAATGGTCAAAGTTGAAGTTATAAGTCAACAGCGACATTAATTTAATAATGAAGGGAGTATATGTTTAGCCCCTCAAACATTAATGTGCAACAATTGTGTTTATTTTCTCTCATATGAAAATCCACTTCCTCTTAACTATTTTTAATTAAGATTTTTTATACGTACATGAAATCATATAGCCACGCTGTATATATACCTAAGATGCAGCCGCATGCTCTCCCAAATCAGGGCGTGGAGGTCTGACAGCCTCCCGACGTCCAACTCTTCCAAGCAGGGTGTAGGTTACCGACTCAATAGTTTAAAAGCGGTTTTTTCAGTTTCATCGATTTTTAAAGTTTTAAATTTAAAATACCCACCGATGTCATGATTTCTTTCTTGATTTTATCGATAAATGGATTAGTTTGACTGATTATTGAAACTTAAAAAAATTTCAAATTTTTAATTTTTTTAATAAATCTCACAACATCAATCAATAAAAAAATCAGATTCAACTAGTTTCACTAAAATGGTGAAAACTAATCCGTTTTCACGGTTTCTGTTAACCTTGCTTCCGGGTGCGGCTTCGAGCCAAGCACATCCCACAGGCCGCAGCGCGGCGTGGACCTCGGACATCACAATCACGGACGGGTGCCATCGACTGTGATCGTGTTGGTGTCACTGCCAGCAGCGAAGAGATCCTGCATAAATGGACACAATAAAATGTGACGAACCTGTTTCGTTCACGTTTTTTTAATGGAAAAGTACAACGTGTTTTTGATTAAGATCTTTCTCAAATATACTAGATTTAAAAATTACAATAAAAAAAATAGAGAGAATATGTCATTATAATAAAAAAAACTCAGCAGTTTATATGCTGAGCTGATCGGTTAAAGAAGTCGTAGAACCTCCTAATAAACTTGACTTGCCGGGGCCGCCATGCAGGTCGAGCTTGGCTAGCACAAGTATCATTTTTTGAAATATATTTTTTTTAAATGAAAAGAATATGTACTACTTCAATTCTAAAATAAAATTATCCTTTATACACTTGACAACTCAGGGCCCGTTCGTTTTCACTTGGTACGGTGATTTACAGCGGTGTCGTTTACTGTAGCACACATGGCTACAGTAAAAGGCGGAGGAGTTGTTGCAGCCGACCGTCGCAGCAGCCGCAGTAAAAATCTCTTTCGAATATGCCCTCAGATTCGTTAGAAATATGAACATAAAAATTAGTCAAAAATGTGTATATTATGCTCTATCCGTATAAAATTATTGCCATAGAACAAAATTTAAATTATACTATAACAATTGAAACGTGGGCCCCACCAGAATGACATCCGCGTCGGATCGACCAGCCAGCCGAGTCCGGTTCTGTTACCTCATTCTCGCTATGCGAACGTAGGGACGTGCGGGTTTCAGGTACTCATCATCGAGTTTTGCACCCGCAGAAACGTGGGTGCGGGTCTATTTATTTACTCGCGCTGACACCGCACTCGATGCGAAATAAAACGGATGCAGTCAAGTTTTTTCTTCCATCCGTGGGTTACTTTTCAGACATTCGAATACTTTCTCGAGTATAAAATTACATCTGTCCTCTATTTTATCATGCGAGTTTTTACTTCATTTTACTCGAATTCGATCTGAATTCATCTTTATTAGCTAAATTTTTCTTTATTCGACTCGAATCTAGTCTGAACCCAATCCGTTATTATTTTTTTAATAATAAAAAATTCGACGCTCACTCGAAACTCAACACTTATTTATATAACTATATGATAATGCAAACTCGACATAACCAGACATCCACTGAAACTTGACGGGTCCGAATCCCGATATAACCAGACACCCACTTAAACTTGACGGGTCCGAATACAGTTTTTATTTTTTACTCGTGAGTGCGAATTAGGATCTAAAAATGCCTGCAAAATTTTTTTTAATAGAACGAGTTTTTTAAAAACTCAGCCCGAACACGATCTGTTCCCGACCCTATGCGAATGCAGGCTCGGGAGAAAGCGGTGGCGCGCTATAAACGCTCGTGACCCGGCCCGTCGAGTAGGCGGCCGCAGCAGCACCCTCTTCGTTCCGGCTTGCACCCCTTACGGCGCGGCCCTCCATGGCGCTTCCGTCCCTGACGACCAAGGGGGGCCAAGTGGAGCTCGATGTAGACTCCCTCCACGCCGGCGCCGGCGCCGGCGTGGTCGACGCCTCGGTCATGGCCAACCAGAAACCAAAGGTGAGTGCGCGCCTCCACCCCTCGTTTCCGTTGTCCGAATCAATTTTGCGATCTGGTAGCTCCTGTCCTTCGTACGCCCTTCTTGTTCTTGCCGCAGAAACAGGACTTCGAAAGTATAGTTACGACAGTTTCGTCTGATGGAGATTTACATGAAAGAATAGGTGTCGAATCTCGTTGCGCGCACATGCCGAGTTTTTAGCGATCGAAATGGTGCGGACTTGCATAGAGATTTTACCTTGATTCTTGGGTTGAATCTGATAGCGATCGTGGACTGTAAACTTGGTAGCGGTACCTTAGAGACTCGGCTCCAAAAGCCGCTCTTGTTCTTTTCCCAGATGGGTTCTGCGCCAGTGTTCTTTTCCCACACGAGTAACTTTAATTTTTTACAACGCGCGTTTTCCGCTGCCTATAGTCATTGGAAGCATACCGTGTTATTTGTGACACCATATTATTGGGACGATACTTTCATTGCACAATGGTCAGATTGTTTATCGTTCTTGATTAGCATCTAAATAGATTTGTTTTACATAGTGGACCAGAATCATCTAAAAACATCTATCTATCTAAATAGCTGTTAAAAACAGATTTTATCCACTATACCACGTGAACATTTTTCCCAAAATTTTATTTTCATGTTTCTGAAAGTAGCTCGCGTAACAAACAAGAGCAAGGTTGGTGTGCTTCAATAGGACGTTGTTTGCCCATGACTGATGTTCTGATGTGACATTTTGCCATTAACAGAAGTCTCCAAATATGTCGTAGCAAAAGTAGATCAACAAGATGCCCCTTAGCTAGAGTCCGCATATCTCTCGAGTCTAATATATAAACTTTCCGAATGGGAAACATGCCCGCCCCATGCTGTTTAGCATTAATGAGGAAAGGTTTGGTTTCACTCCATCTATTTGCATTATACCATCACTGTGGTTCAGTGCATGCCTCCAAGAAGAAAGATGAGTTGTTATATGTTTGTGGTTCATAAATGATAATTACTAATGGTATCACTTAATTGTAAGCAGGCTGGCAACTTACGCAAAGATTTGTTCCTTGCTTACAAGACGCTTGGTGTTGTTTTTGGTGGCCTTGTTACTTCTCCCCTGTACGTTTATCCTTCAATGAACTTGGCATCTCCCACGGTGGAGGACTACCTGGGAATATACAGTATAATGTTTTGGACACTTACTTTAATTGGCGTCGTCAAGTATGTATGCATAGCTCTCAACGCCGATGATCATGGTGAAGGTAACTACCTATCTTTTGCTCTCTTTCTAAATCATTTTTTAACTCTGATTCTAAATCATTTGGATATACTTGAGGCTTGGATGTATGCATAGGTCTCAATGCCGACGATCAAATGTATACTTTGCAGTATTGTAAATGTGTTTTAAGTTGGCCAATCAGTGTGAAGAGAGGCTGAAATAGACCAAACTTGATTTGGTAAGAGTCTGTAAAGAAAGATCTGAAGGATTGGTTTATCGACAAAGAGTTGGTCTTGGATAGAAGTTTGTGAAGGCTAGCAATTCACTTGTTTGAATCTTGATTGCTGGTTGTTGCTCCTTTTTAGTTGTCTCTTAGGGTCTCTAGCATACCCTAACTTGCTTGGGACTAAAAGCTTTGTTGTTGTTGTAACAATTTTTTCTACAGGTGGTACATTTGCCATGTATTCCCTGTTATGTCGGCATGCCGATATAGGGGTACTTCCTTCCAAAAAGGTTCATTCTGAAGAAGAACCGCTGCTTTATGATCAGTCTGCAACAACTAAAAGACCTAGTAAGCTAGGAAAGTTCTTTGAGCGAAGCATAACAGCAAGAAGAGTACTGTTGTTTCTTGCAATACTGGGTATGTGCATGCTCATTGGGGATGGCATACTCACTCCAGCTATTTCAGGTTGGTCCTCTGAAATGTAAACTAACAGATTAAGTTTTCATTATCTGACACCGATTTTGTGATGGCAAACTGAAACTGATTCCTTACCTATTTTCAGTATTATCAGCAATTGATGGACTAAGAGGGCCATTTCCTTCTGTTAGCCGGAGTAAGTAGTTTAAATTTATGTTACTAATGACTAACAGCATAGATCTTTCTGATAACTACCTCTTTATAATAACTCTTTTTTCTGTTGAATCTCCCAGCTGTTGTGAAAGGTGTATCCGCCGTGATTCTTATAGGCCTATTCTCCTTGCAAAAGTATGGGACTTTGAAAGTGAGTTTTTTGTTCTCTCCAATCATGGCAGCCTGGACATTCACCACTCCAATCATAGGCGTGTATAGCATCATTCATAACTACCCTGGTATATTCAAAGCAATTTCGCCTCTTTATATTGTTCGTTTCTTCCTAAGAAACCAAAAATACGGGTGGAAGCTGCTTGGTGGGACTGTTCTATGCATCACAGGTATATGGCACAATTCCCTTTTCAGGTTTATCTGTCTCAAATGTCATATAGTTATGAGTTAACTGTACATAACTGTAGTCTCTGCATGCCTACAGGTGCTGAAGCTATGTTTGCAGACCTTGGCCACTTCAGCAAAAAAGCTATTCAGGTTATTTTCATCAACAAAACACTAGAGTGACTGTTATGCATTGTTCAAGATACAGTTCGTTAATATCGGAACCTTTTTCTTCCCAGATAGCATTTGTGTCCAGCATATATCCCTCTCTCATCTTGACTTACGCTGGGCAAACGGCGTACCTTATTAAGAATGTCAATGACTTCAGCGATGGCTTCTACAAATTTGTCCCTGGGCCTGTTTACTGGCCCATGTTCGTCATTGCAACGCTGGCATCAATTGTCGCGAGCCAATCCTTGATATCTGCAACATTTTCAGTGATCAAGCAGTCAGTTGGCCTTGACTACTTCCCACGTGTTAAAGTGGTGCACACGTCCGAGCACAAAGAAGGGGAGGTTTACTCCCCGGAAACCAATTACATTCTCATGATACTGTGCGTCGGTGTCACGCTAGTCTTTGGTGGTGGGAAGGAGATTGGGAACGCATTTGGTAAGCAAATTCTAAATGATATATGCACCATTTGCTAGTGCACATAGAACTAATTTTACTGAACTATTTGATCTGCAGGCGTTGTTGTGATCATGGTCATGCTGATAACCACGATCTTGCTCACTGTGGTGATGGACATCACATGGAGAACACCACCCATTCTTGTGGCGCTTTACTTCATTCCCTTCTTCATCATTGAAGCGTGCTACATCAGCGCTGTTTTCACCAAGATCCCTGAAGGAGGTTGGCTCCCTTTTGCAGTGTCCATGATCCTGGCACTGATCATGTTCGTCTGGTACTACGGCAGGCAACGGAAGACCGAGTACGACAGGGCGAACAAAGTGAGCGTGGAGCGCCTCGGCGAGCTTTTGGCGAGTCCTGAGGTTCAGAGAGTTCCCGGACTGTGCTTCTTCTACAGCAACGTCCAGGACGGGCTTACCCCGGTGGTCGGCCACTACATCAAGAACATGAGCTCGATGCACACAGTCACGGTATTCGTGACCCTGAGGTATCTCCTGGTCGCCAAGGTCGCCCAACGTGACAGGATCCAGATCAAGCGGCTGGGACCCTACGGTGTGTACAGCTGCACCATTCAGTACGGCTACGCCGACAACCTCGGTCTCGAGAACGACGGCGACGACCTCGCCGCGCAGGTCACGAACTGCCTGCGGTGGCACATCCAGATGGCCACCGATCGCCCGTCGGCGGTTTCTGCGGAGGCTGAGCTCGCGTTGGTGGACGCCGCCAGGACAGCCGGCGAGGTGCACGTCCGCGGCAAGATGAGGTTGTACGTGGGCAAGGACGCCGGGTGGTTCGACAGGATCATGCTGGGGTCCTACGAGTTCTTGCATGGCATCTGCCTGTCCGGCCTGCCGGCGCTCGGCGCGCCGCTGCAACGGCGTGTCGAGATCGGCATGCTGTACACGGTGGACTGTTGACTGGCGCTCTATGAAACGGGTACCAAACTATGATGGGGAATACCCGTATGTACGATATTGACATGAACGTTTTGTCTTCTGTAACATGGAAAGCAAAACTCTGAATGAGTGCACGAAGGTCCCTCTATTTTTTAATTTTGTCGTTGTTGACTTTAAAGTTTTAACGTATTATTCATCTTATTTCGAAAATTATTTTAAATATAAAAAACAACATTAAAAGTCAGTGACAATAATAATTTAAAAACATAGAGTGCTTGTTTCCTTATTGTCGCTTCTATTTTTTCATAAATAAAAAAATCGCTTATGAACTTCAGTGATCTGAGCAGAGTAAGAAACGCTCTATCAGATCGCTTTAGAAAGTTCAGGGAGCGTGATTGGTGCAACAAGATCAGGCTCCGAAAGCGACGGTAAAGTGAGAAAAAGGCAGGCAACGATGCAGTCCACTGCCGCTGCAAATTGTACGCCTTTTTTTGTCATAACATTGTATTGGCTGCTCAAGTTAGCTCGCTGTAGTCCGTTCAGGAGAATAAGGCCCTTTGGAAGAATTTTTTATGATTTCTGTATTTTTTTAAAAAAATTAAACTAATTCTTGTAAAATTTTTGTTAAATTACTTTGAAAATTCTGCGTTCTAAAAAAGGCTTAAAGAGGAAAAAGAACAGTAGAAAATAAAAAAATGACACTGTAACCGTTCCCTCCGTCGCAGCTGGATACATATCCTCTCCATTACAGGCTTTAATGTAGAGAACTGGTATTAATTCACATCTCAATTGTCCGATCGAGAATAAGTGATTCCGATTTACTGCTATAGTATACGATAAACAGTAAAGTGTTGCTAAAGTATTTTCGCTACAGTAAATTTGCTACAGTGCTACTGCAGACCGCTTTTACCTCTCTTTCGTTATTTGTGCTACGGTTCTCTGTATTTTAAACCTCACTGAAGACAATATGGATCCGTCGCTGTTGTGCTGGGTGAAACTACGGCCTCCGGCAGACAGATCCAAGTGGCATGCAGTGTTGTTGTTCCTAAACGTTCCTCTCTTCGTCTTTTATAAGTAGTTTTAAGTTCGAGCATGGAAATTAAAAAAAATTAAAAATATGAGATGTGTTGAAAATGAAGAGAAAAAAAATAAAAATAAAACATATTAAAAAATTATATATTGAAATGTGAAAATAATTTATAATTTGAAAAAACTTAAAAGACTACAGAATAACTTATAATCTAAGCACGGAGAGAGTACATAGGCCACTGCAGTTCCAGAACCATGCGAGTCTGGCCGGACGCCCGCAAACTTGCATTCGGTTTTGAAACTATTTTTTTATGACCCGATCAAAATTTAGACAAGACGTAAACGAAAATCAGAGTTGTTGGGACGGGAACGGAAATGTGATGAGTGTTTTTCTGATTATTTTTGGATTTAACTTTTTTGTCTGTAATTTCTCGTATTTTTTGTATTTTTCTATTTTATTATACCTGAAATAGAAGTAAAATTTAAGATATAATGATTTTGTCAGTCAAACTCAACTTTAGCATGTCTATCTGAAGTTCTAAACCCTAATCTCATCAGTTAGATCAACAATACTTTACATAGTCATAGTCAGATTCCAAATGATCATAATTTCGTTCCTTAATGCGCTGCAATTCACTATATAAGTTATTTATGTTATTATTTAACACTATATTTAATAGTTAAAATTTATTTAACTCTATTTAATTATACAACTCAATGTTATTATCTTCTCAATTTGAATTCTCATTTTTCATCCATTACCAATATTTTTTTTCTGATATATTCGTTTTTATATTTTCGACTACTCGATCCTGTATTTCGATTCTAATTTTCTCGTTTTTGTTTCTATCTGACTAATTAAATATAAAAACAAAAATGAGATGGGTCTTTTCTCGACCGTTTTCGTTTGTTTTTATCCTAGGTAGGGCACGGAAGACAGTTCAGTATCTTGAGTCACAAAACTGAGCTTTTTGAAGTCGTCTGAAAATGTACCTGGTGGTACTCCCTCGATCCTATAGAAAAATTATTTTTGACTTTCAGACTTTAAGTTTGATTACTTATTTTATTCAAAAAATTTGTAAAATTATAATTTATTTTATTATTAATTATTTTATCATTAAAAATACTATAAATACGACTTGTTTATTTTTATATTTGAAAAAAATGAATAAGACGAGTAGTAAAAAAATATAGTCTTTTTATGAGACGGAGGTAGTATTAAAACTATACTCCACTTTGATGGTGCTAGGTTCTGAATCTTCTGGTGCCTGTGTCACTAATTTCTGAATACGACTAATAGATGCTCATTCATGCACGGTTGCGTAATCCAGAGACACGAATCATGACGGAGAATCTCTTCTTCCCCGTCGTCGACCCGGTGGCTTTGGGGCCGGGTTGCTTTTGGCTGGGTTCCGAAATTCGGAGCGCCCACGCTGCCGAGCCCGGCCCTTGATTTTATTACGTGGAGCCCGTTTGCTTGGATTTGTCTCACTTAGCCACATGATGAATTCAGACCACCACCACTACCTAAAAAGCAGCAGCAGTGAACAAATTAACGAAGAGACAATTAGACCACCACCAAACCCCCTAGCTTTTGATGGTAACTTTGGGCCCTTTAGAAGAAAAGAAAAGAAAAGCAACTTCCGTAGGGTAAACAGAAGGTCTCAAAATCAAACAGTAGCAGTAGTTCGGTGTGACACTACTTTGGAACCAAGCTAATTATCCAGTAGTAATCATTTCGTTAATCACAGAAAGGGTTCAATTCACAATGGGCACGGAGTGAATTGAAACCGTTACTGCCTTCTCCGGTGCCGGTCACCTGGATTCCCCCAGCCTGCTGACGGTGTATCCAGGTCTCGTTCACGCACCTCGGCCGCTGATCTACTCCGGGATCTTGAAAAAAAAAAAAAGAACTGGGGCGTGATGCGTAGCGAACAAACTGCCAATTCTTTTGACATTTTCGTACCCTTTGTTCCCTTTTTTATCCACATCAGGGGTAACATCTTGGCATTGTTAAAACGACGTCGGAACAGGAGATTTTGCGCCCAAAACGAAATCAGTAGAGGCCATGTGATGCGATGGGGAGGAGAGAAAAAAAAATAAGACGGTGATGCTGACTAAACGAACCTTCATGGTTGCATCGCACGCAGCTCCAGTGCCGACCGACAATTTTCGAGCCGGTGATTCCCAGGAACAAACCGATGGGATCGGCACGAAAAACAAAAGCAAATTGGAATCGGGGCGGAGAAGGAAAAGGGTTTACGATAGGGCGACGAGGAAGGGAACAAAGCGGCGGCAGGGGAAAAACTTAACGAATTACGAGAAAGCGGCAGAGAGAGCCCCGCCGGCGGCGAGCGAACGCGAGGCGAACCAACCCCTATCTTTTGCTTTCGTTGATTCGTTTGGACTTTGTTCCCTTAACTGACCGCGCCCACCAGATGACCAGAGCAAGTCACCCGGAGAGAGGAGGGGGGAAGAGAAGGTAAACGCAGGTGAGTGTAACTCGGTAAGACGAGGAGTGGACTTGACATGCTAGTCCGCGCGCTTTTGCTTTTCACGCCTCTTGGAAAAAGAAGGTCCTGCTATTTAAGCACGAGCCGGCGCTACTCCTCTCGAGCCTTTACTCTCACTCCTCTCGCTCTCTCTGCAGTGTCGCTACTCTGCGTGCCATGGAGACAGCGGCCCAGGAAAGGAAGATGGTGCAGCTGATGCAAGGGAGGCACCAGGCGTGGCCGTTCCACATGATGGGCACCACCGGATGCTTGCTGGACGCCTACTGCACCGACTACAGCAGCGACAGGAACGGGGACTGCTTCGCCCTCGGGTGGGAGGAGCAGCCGGCGACGACGCCGCTCGGGTGCTTCGGCTTCGACATCCAGGAGCTCTCCCCCCTCTGTACGTGCGTTGGTCGTTTGCTGTTGTTCGATCTTCCTTCCTTCCGGTTGGGCGGTCATCTCATTGGTCCGTTCTTTCGCGTGTGCAGTTGTGGATGAGTCCTCGCTGTTGCCGGCGTGCGACGCGGTGGCTGTGCCCGAGAACTTGGATGACCTCCTCCTGGTACGTAATCATCGAGCACTGGATCAAGCTAAACCGGTCCTGTTACAGTGTTCCTCGCTTAATTCGTCTGAACTGAAGAAGATAAACGAATTGAAATTTCCTCGCTCTCTTCGCAGAGCTTCTGGGACGCGAGCTGCCACGACGCCGCCGATGTGGGCGCGCAGGCCGCCT
>BCLG01003878.1:0-25799 GCA_001602295.1 Zoysia matrella
AGTCGGAGTAGTTGGTCTTGGTGAGGACGGGGTAGCTAATCCCGCCGCTCACCTCACGAACTACCCGCTGGACCATGGCGCCGCCGGCGCTCTGGCCTTCGGCTTTCTTCCCTTCACCGCTCATCAGCGCGTAGTCGATCGCGCGGTCACGATTCCAACGGCAATACCTCACCGCGATCGAGTCTCGGCCCGCAACCGGCTCTGATGCCAATTGTAAGAAACTTCGCCGGAGAGACGGCAGCCTTGCCGCCGACGAGGTCAATTTCTGCTACACACACAAACTCACGCGACTCAAACTGAAACTCAGTGGACACGATCTCGTTTTGGTGCTGCAACCAACTACTTTTTTTTTTCTTCAGTTGCATTGCTTAAATACATGGACGAATTAACAGAACAAGCCACGACGGGTCGAGTTTCGCGGCATGCACGAACTCCATCCCGCACGACGCGCTCTGGCGCACAACGCGCACGCCCGAGCTCCACATGCGCACAACCACACAACGGTCATGCGCTTGACTCCTAAACTTGGAAATCAAGAAACTAAAACAAGCAAATAACTAAATATAGCGCACAAGGACTATTCCAACAGCCGGATCCTTCCGAACTGTTGGCCCTTTCATTTGGGGCCCGTCAGATTCTCACTGGTAAGAAAACTCGGTCCTTCATTGCATTAGGCCTTCGATTTTTGCTCCCCCTTCTCCTTTCTGATTGCTGAGCCTGTTATGCTTTGTACCCGTTCCTGAATCCTGCCTCCAGTGGAAGAAAAGATATGTATTTGCTTGTTTGCCCTCGCATCTGCGCTGAAAAAGTTAAAGACTCTCTAGTATACGTACGAGAGCTGAATAAAGGATTTTCCTTCTACTGATTCAACATCGTGCTCGAGTTACAGAGGTTGGTAGCCAATTTGGCAGCTCGTGGGTGCGATTCTTTTTGTTTGTTAAAATGGTCAAGATTCTTCTGTTGAGCAATCCAGTTGCGCATGTCCACGAGTTTCTTTTTGTTTTTAGCTTGACGTGTTTGCTGAATTTTAGTTTAATTGAGCCTAGTATGTGATCGAGTCTGTTAGTGCTCTCAGACAGGAAACATATGATTTTTTGTTGTTTTTTAATATTGTGTTCTTTAGCTTTTAGTATGTTTAATTTTTTATGCTCCAACGTCAAAAATATTTGTGTAGATATGAGTAGCAGTTTTATCTTTTTAGGAGCTGTTATGTGGTGAAAAAATGGTGTATATATATGCAAAGGAGATGTGTGAGGGAAGTTCAGTCTTTTTATGTCTCTTGATAGAGTTAAACCTGTTAAAATACGGTTCAATGATAAAAGAAAGAAAAGTGAACTATTATGATGGCATTTTAGCGAAGCCAGTTGTTGAAATAGTATTATTGCGAAGCTCACTTTTGAGGATTTTTGAGTGGACTATCCTTGCAAAATTATCATCTAAATCCCAGGTGGTCACTCTTGCGCGGTATTCTTATAATAAGCCGTATGATGTTTGGTGGTCGTGGCTCACATGCTTAACGTATTGTTTATTCAGAATTCTGCAAGGTTAGAACAAACAATTAACTGAACCCTACATTGCGCAGACAGAGCAGTCGCTAGTAATCGGCAATCTGAATCTGAAACCATAAGTCCGGAGCCGATCGGACTTTGGAATTTTACGGATGAGGAAAGGATATGATCACCGGGAAGGAATGTTCGGAGGAGCAGGAGCATGCGTCGCGGCTTCTTCCTCTCCGTAGCCGCCGGAGACACGCACCGCCGCATGCGAGAAGTGGAGTGAGCACCGTCTGTCTCGCCGACGCTGCACAGGGCCAGGGCACAGGGCTGCTCAACGGAAGTGGAAGCGGGCATGCCTTGAGCTTTCAGCCTACAAATATTAGGCCTTGGAAAGATAAGGAAACGGCCCATCTGAGACACAGTATGATAGGTGGCCGTTACGATGTTAGTAGGACTTAGGAGGCCCATCGGCAATCGTGTCGCTTCTTTTTCGGATTCTGGAACCTCCACAGTGCCGTCCATGTCTCCAAAACTCCAACAATGAGCAATGCGATTAAAAAAAAAAGAAGAGCAATGCAATTTCTCTCTTCTCTGAATTTCTAAATTGGAAAACTCTAAGCATATAATTAAAGGAACTTGTAATTTGTTGCAAATAAGACCAACTAAACCAAATGAAAATCTATTGCTTAGTAGCGATTTAAATAATTTGGAAAAAAAAAAGCTTATGTTGTGGCGCAAAATGGAAGTTGAAATTTGATCCCTAGTGACCAATGCCCATGTTTTGCTGAAAGTCATCTCTGTCCGGATTCAGAGCACAGTTTAGTTTTTAAATTTATGGGCACACAGATTCGACTCAATGCAGACCTTGAAAGTTTCTAAAGTTTTTTTTTTCATATGCTCAAGTTTCTAAGCTAAATATGAAACTTGAGCTTAGAAACTAGCTAGTAAAAAAAAAGGAAGTACTTAGGAAACCTTTTATTATGTATGGGATGCCTTTTACTATGTAATGCACGCCACCATTGACTTGGATTAAATTATATGTCTGCGTGGATAACCTACCTATGGTTGCCTGGTGGGACTTACTTTTCTTGTTAAGAAAATGAAGAACTTAGATGACCACCACTATTTTGTTGAAACTGTCTGATCATGAAGTTGACATATCTCAAACTATGATTTGTTCTGATAATCAACACAAGGTGGCCTTAACACCCACATTTCTATCTCAAACTATGAAATGAGGAGATGAGAAGGAGAAGAAAAAAATGTTAAGGTGATTGTCAGAATTTTTTTTTGAATTATGCATTTTTAAACATGATCTAAAATTTGGGATGTCACAGAAAGCTACCCTTCAGAAACAAAATTAGATGCATCATCAAAGTTTATTCACGGAGTGCTGGTACGGAATGGGGGGATGAACATACAAAAGGGTATACTTTTTTTTTTGAACCAATTTTATGTTTATTCTATCCTAGTTGACATGGACACTGCAACCTGTGAACCTTTGGTTGTTACTTTACAATAAGAAACTGACTGTAGTAGGACACTGAAGCAAGTGAAATTGTTTGTATTTGAGGCTACTCCCTCCGTTTTTTAATTGTTATCATCGTTGACTTTTAACATTATCTTTGACTATTTATCTCATTCAAAAGTATAATAAATATAATCTATTTTATTACAATTCACTTTATCATTAAAGTATTTAAAACATGACTTATAATTTTAAATATTTAAGATTTTTTTAGGCGACAACAATAAAAAAACAAAGGGAGTATTTCGAAGAGAAATAACTATTTTATAATAAATTAAAGCAATTTAATGGTGCTGTAACAATATCTAATATTTTACCCATACTAGGATATTCTATTTTATGGAGTAGCTATTATAATCTAGGGTTCTATAATCTACCCGTGGCTTAACTCTCAAATATGGATTAAACGTGCTGTAGTGTCAGTGGTGAATACTCAATTGGAGACGCTGGCATTTCCCCCTTTTGTTTTGATGAATGGTTGACATTTCTACAAGATATAATAACTCCCCACTTATGTTATTCGTCAGACTAATGGACTAGCATACTTTATTTGGAATCATCAAATGTTTGACAAGTGGTACCAAATGAACCATGCGTATCAATAATACCATGGAACTTCGCTTCCATGAAAAAGTCAGTGCAGGTAAGTTGGTTAGAGGTTCCTGTTGTGGAATCTGTACATGTCCCCAGCTTAGTAAGTTTTATCAATACGCAAATGTATAATTCACCCAGAAATTCAATTGTGTTCATCTGTCTTTCAGCGCTAGACGATGTTCTCTTTGATGTAAACATTTTTGCTGAATTTATCAATCTCAAAATACGTTGACCTAGTGTGTTATTTGTTTATAGTTAGAGTGCGTGCGTGCATATCAATGGCAATGAAAACAAAATACACATTTTGGTTCCATGTTAATTTGATTGACCGACAATCACTCAAGTCCTCTGCAGAGCCAAACTATAGCCGGTATTAGGATCATTTTTTTTTGTTCCTTAAGTCAATCAATTAAATTTTCAAAGGAATCCCAATTGAATATAGTCTGCTGTATATCAACTATAAATATGTAGAGGTTCTTGACCTTGTGTCACATACAAGGATCTCATGCAAATAGCGAACTTAAGCCTACCAGCTTCCACCACAACTTCTTGCAACAACATGCCGCAGGCTCGCTTAGCTACATTCCTTGTCGTCACCAGTGTCCTCTACCCTACCAACGATTTCCAAACGCTCATCGCCGATGCGCTCTCCAACAGCGATCTCTTCGCGCTAGACGTTTTGTCGTCAAAACTCCACACGGATCACGGCTCGATCACCGAGGCTTCATCGGACTTCGGCCACATTGTTGAATCCATCCCGAGCGGGGTGTTCTACCCAACCTCGCCGATCGACATCGCCAACCTGATCCGGCTCTCTCTCTCCCAGCCGAGTCCCTTCACGGTGGCGCCGCGCGGGCGAGGGCACTCGGCCCGGGGCCAGGCGCTGGCGCCGGGCGGCGTCGTCGTCGACATGCGCTCTTTGGACCGCCGCCGCGGTGACCACGGTCATCACCGCGTCAACGTGTCGGCCGACGGGTCTTGGGTCGACGTCGGCGGCGAGCAGCTGTGGATCGACGTCCTCCGCGCCACGCTCGAGCGCGGCCTCGCGCCGCGCGTGTGGACCGACTACCTCCGCATCACCGTCGGCGGGACGCTCTCGAACGGCGGCATCGGCGGGCAGGCGTTCCGGCATGGGCCGCAGATCTCCAACGTGCACGAGCTTGACGTGGTGGCAGGTATGGCACGAGCGTTGCTGCACATTTCTGTGTAGTCTGATCGATCGAGTTGACGTCCATTGTTCAATCTGCATATCAATCATCTGTTGTCTCTTTTTGTTAAGTAGTGTTCACGAATGCAAACCCAACAATTAAGTAATGGGCAAGTCAAGTTCGTTGCAGGGACGGGAGAGATGATCACCTGCTCGCCGGACAAGAACTCGGACCTGTTCTTCGCGGCGTTGGGCGGGCTGGGCCAGTTCGGGGTCATAACTCGGGCTCGGATCAGGCTCGAGCCCGCTCGCAAACGGGTCCTTTGGGTCCGGCTCGCCTACACAGACGTAGGATCATTCACCAGCGACCAGATCCTACTCATATCGAAACGCGAGCGCGAGTCGGGCTTCGACTACGTTGAGGGCCAAGTGCAGCTCAACCGGACTCTAACCGAGGGCTGGCGGTCGTCGTCCTTCTTCTCGGCTTCAGAGCTTGATCGGCTTGCCAGCCTCGCCGTCGAGACTCGGTCCGGCGCGGTCTACTACATCGAGGGTGCAATGTACTACGATGATGACACGGCTGGCTTCGTCGATCAGGTACCAAATCACAAACAGGCCAGGCTTCCTCCGTTTTTAAATTTAAATTGATGTTGTTATTGATTTTTAATATCTATTTTGATCATTCGTTTTATTAAAAAAATATTTTAAATATGTAAAATTTTAAGTTGTGATTTAAATAATTGTAATGATAAATTAAATTATAACAAGATATATAATATTTATAAAAATTTTTTAAATAAGACGAATGGTCAAAGTTGATTCTAAAGATCAACGACGACATCAATTTAAAAACGATGAGAGTATCTATTCGAGCTGATCTCTAAGATGTAATAACATTTTGAACGCATTGTTTGCATCCGTTTGGCGCAGAAACTGAATGCGCTTTTGGAGGACCTGAGCTTCGTGCCGGGGTACGCCTTCGTCAGGGACGTGATGTACATGGAGTTTCTGGACCGAGTTGGCCGCGACGAGCAGAAGCTGCGGTCGGCCGGCGTCTGGGACGTGCGGCACCCGTGGCTGAACCTCTTCGTCCCCGCGTCGCGCATCCTGGACTTCGACGCCGGCGTGTTCAAGGGCGTCCTCAGGGACGCCAAGCCCGTGGGCCCCATCCTCATGTACCCCATGAACAGGGACGTGTGGGACGACCGGACGACGGCGGTCGTGCCGGACGAGGACGTGTTCTACGCCGTCGGGCTGCTCCGGTCGGCGGTGGCCGCCGGCGACCTGGAGCGGCTGGAGCGGGAGAACGAGGCGGTGCTCGAGTTCTGCCGCCGCGCGGGCATCGCGTGCAAGCAGTACCTGCCGCACCACGCGTCGCGGGACGGATGGAGGCGGCACTTCGGGGACAAGTGGGACAGGGTCGCCGCGCTGAAGCGCAGGTACGACCCCCGGGCGATCCTGTCGCAGGGGCAGGGGATCTTCCCGGCCGCCGGTTCTGAATCTCTGTAGAATAAGTTGATGGTGTTGCCCGCCGGAACAGACATGCGTGCTCGTATGAGAGCCTGGGCGGTCGTCAGCTGTAGTGTTCTTAGCATTTGATATTTGGATCCTGGTTCGGGCGCTGATTAATTTGGCTTTGGCTTTTTAATTCAATTGCTTTTTAAGTTTATTCTTTCTTTGATACTTTTGTTTAAGTAGGATAGGTTTATGTAGGTGCACTCCATCGATCATGTAAGCAACGAAGTTGTACCACCAGGTCAAGCCTGTCTGAGCTTCAAAGAAGCAGTTCTGTTCAGTCATGTTGACTTCCTGTATGGATTTCTCCCCGATTAAACCGAAAGAAATTGTTGCTGCCTCTGACTATTTTACCCAAGTACAGTAATAAAGTTTGCAAATATTAAACAGAAAAGGCCCTGAAACTTTACAGCGATAAAAAAGGAAACTTTGCGGAAGTCTCCGTGTGCTCCAGGACAAAGCGCCGCAGATCATACAGTACACGAATCAGATATCTAGACACGATTCGAGACGCGCAGACAAGGCATGCAGCAGCGCCGCGCACCAGGATGAAGATAACTCGATGAGCTCTCACATTTTTGGTGCTAGCTCCCTTAATAACCCTTCGCCGTCAGGCCGTCACGAACCACACGGGATCGCGCTGTCAGCGTTCCGACACGACCGGCGCACGTACGACGACGACTCGTCGGCCTCAGCTCGCCCGCAGAAGCGTGCGGCGCCGCGGCCTCCAGGTCGCCGGCCGGGGCGCGCCGCGGAGAAACGCGGCGAATTCCAGAAAAAAAACACCCGAGGAAAAACAGCGTCGTGACAGACGAGAAAGCGACGGCGTTTTCTCGAACACGCTCCACATCTATGCGCGCTCCACCAATCACGTCCGGGCTCCGCCGCCCCGTGGTGTCCTCCTGGATGCCGGCCGGTGATCGATCGGCGGCTGGCAGCCGCACGCAAGCCGGCAAAAGAAGAGAGCGCCGCGCGGCTTTTCGGGGTCTCCAGAACCTTGGCTCTTGAGAGGTTTCATTCAGGGGATCTGGGGATGGGCAGCGTCGTGCGTCTCGTCGGATATTTCTCTTCATTCAGATTCTGCTGGCTGCTTGCTGATCGTGTTTACACTAACACTACTCCATTAGATATATGGTTGGTCTGTGTCAAGGATCTTTCACCTCACCCATTTCCTAACGGGTGAAGCGAATCTATCGAACGGCAGACAGCAATCACGTCCAGAACAATGCTATCATCACCGGCTTCAGTACAAAAAAAAAAAAAACTCAGCCAAAAAAACGAATAGCTGAGATACATGTTTGTAGCATAAAAAAGCTACACTCCGAAATGAACTCACACTGCATATATGGAATGACATCCCAGCTATATATATCTTTAGCTGGATAGTATCACGATTACGCCTCTTATTACTCCCCTCGTGATCTTTCTTCCTTCTCTGGCCTGTATCAAACTCTTGTCTCTTAGCTCTCCCACGCGAACGAATCACGAAGTATAGCACAGGTTACATTACACTAGCAACAAGAACAAGAAGCAAGGAAAAGAAAAAGAACACTACAGCTTAATTTGGACAGTAACGCTAACAGTCTATGGCATGAACTAGCTAGCTCCAAAAAAGGCCTGTGGCTGTGGTCGTGCTCGATAGAGGTGGATCATCAGCTCCGGACAAGCCCGCAGGACAGCGTCATGAGCAGCATGGCGGCGTCCGTGATCTCGTCGTGCTGCACCGGCAAGGCCGGAGCAGGCAGGAAACTTCTGCAGGCGGTGGTGGCCGGCTGAGAAGGACTCGGCCTGCTCCAGCTGATAAGCTCGATGTTTTCGACGAGACCCCCGCTCAGAGCGGGGTCAGCGACCACGGCGGCCGTTTTATCGGCAGCACGTACAGGAGCGACGGGAACGGCAGCGTGATCCTGGACCACTTTGCACCGTTTCTTGAACGGCAGCGACCGGTCCACGTGCGCTCTCTTCTCCTTCTTCACCTTCAGGTGCACGGCCATGGCGGCGGCGTCACTGGACGTGGCAGTCGCAGCCCTGACGCTTTCCGCAGACACCGCCCCGGCGGAGGCCATCATCGCCCGGCGCGCCTTCCGCTGCCTGATGCCGCACGCGTTGCAAAGCGACTACACCATGAAACAGAAGTTACGGTGTCACAGACTTGCAACTAAAAGATGCATATTTAATAACAGTACAAAGCACGATTTCGAAGAGGCAGGCATCGAATCAGTCGTCCTACCTTGGGGCCGCAAGGACCACTCCTCCACAGAGGCGTCTTGGTGGTGCTGCAGTCGGAGCACACCCTAATAACACCAAGATTAGTCGGGCTGCTCATATCCTCATACGCTTGCGCCCTTCTCCTGGGCTTCTTCACCGCCATGCCGCCAGCTCCGGGATCTGCGCTCGCCTTCCTCGTGATCCTCATCTTGGCTGGCGGTGTCCAGTTGCCGGCTCCGGCGGCCTCTATCGGTCCGCCGCCGATATGCAGCTTTCCCATATCGTATGGATCGTACGAGGATGGCTCGATCATGTCATCGCGGTCGCGGATGCTCTCCACGGTTGGGAATGGGGCGGTGAAGACACATGCTGCCGATGATCCACCGATCATCTGGTGGTACAAACAAATCACACTAGTTAGTGAGAGATCTGAATTTATAACAAGAAAAACATATGAACAATAAGGAAAATATTTGACTAGCACTTACATGCCGGGGCTCAAGCATAGCTTGTTGCTGGCTCATCAGGTGATGGTCCGGTGATCCGTAGCTGAGGCCGCTGTCACCGGCGCTGCTGCTGCCGATCGTAAAAGGAAAGAGGATAGGGGATCCTTGGGCAGGGAGAAATCCTGGAAGTGGCCTTGGTGATGATGATCTCCCTCCATGAGAGGGAGAGCAGTGGAGAGTTGGCTCATGTAGATGGCAGACATGATCTCGAGCTAAGTGCAGAGATCCGGATGATTCTGTAGCTAGTTAGCAGTATAGGTGATAGATGAGCGGGGATCAGGATGAGATGGAGAGCAGCAGCTGCTGTAGTGTGATGCGCTGGTTGGAATGGCAATTTGAAGGGACCAAGAGGCGAGAGCGATCATGGACAGGTATGCCCCTTTTATAAAGAGACAGACAGACAAAGGGTGAGGATAGAGATATGCCTAGGCCGTGTAGATCATTCGTGTGTGATCCCTTTCATACAGGGATGGAGAGAGCAGCTCGAGAAGATCGGAGGGGAACAGTAAAACACGTCGGTTGCTGTACAAATATGGAGTACGTTTCCTAGTCGGCCCCATCCGCCGCCCATTTGTTAGCAGAGATTTTGTTACGGTGTTTGAGAGGGAGTAGAGGTATTTTTTTTTCTTCTTTAATTAATCTCAACAATTAATTTTTAAAAATTAGTATCGAATTCATTATTTTTAATCAAATCCATTATTTTAATATTTTTGACTAAATACTTTCTCATTTTTAACCATCAATTCAAATAGATCAATTCAAATAGATAGTTACGATTAACTTCGCTTGTAACATCTATCTTGTTAGCAAAGTATTACCTTAGCAATCACCTCTGGACTGTAGAGTGCCCTCCGACTTAGGGCAAGATATGAGTTTCTGTAGCACAAATGACCTTTCTAATTGGCAGCTTTTAAACTGTTCCATTTTCATACATACTGCAATGCAAGGAGTACTTGCTACAGTACGTCCTTAGAGAACTAGTAGCTTTAACTAATGCTGGTTTGGACAGTCAATATCAGGGCTAGCTCGTTGGGGTCAGCGAGCTTGGCAAGGGGCTAGAAAGCTTAATTCACAATGCTTAGTTCCTGTTGTTTTGTACTTTGTTTTTTCTCTTCTATTAATGAAATAATACTTAGTTCTCTTGCGTGTTCGAAAAAAAATTACAACGCTTAGTTGGAATTCAGTGTGGTCCGCCGACCTCAACAAGACCACGTACCTCAACCCTGGTCATGATCATAACCAACCCCACCATATTGCTTCGACAAGTAGCGATTCCTCTTTTAGACCCATGGCATCGGACCATCCGGTCCTCAAAATATTTCGCTAACTCCCCGGCAAGCTCCCTTGAAGGTCTGCAAATAACAGGACTGAGACTTTGTATACAACCTCTAGAAATAAGAGTTACAGTACCTTGCTAATAACGTATGATAGTAAACTGTTCTTTGGCCGTCTATTTGTTGGTTTTAGCTAGGTTAAGACAATTAATGAGATAACTGTTAGCTGGTTAGTTGATTGAGCAGGCAAAACAAAGTGAAATGAAAACATTTCACTTCATTTAGTTAGCATATTTCTGAATATATTAAAGCACCTATCTAAGGTGTGCGAATGTATACTTCTACAACTATCATAAAACTAAGAACTAATGAAAGTTTAAAATATGAGAAAATTCTTTTCTTGGCCGTAAAACTTTCAACACTTCCTTCACCCTTTTCAAATTGAACTTCTTTGTCAGAACAGAATTCCGTTTTCATTTCTATTTTTTTGCCTTCCGTAAAATTGGATATTTAACGCTATTATATGAGGGTGAAAATTAACATTTTACACTTTTAATGCTGTTATATGACTATTAACACTATAATTAGCTCAATAATAATATGCTAATGACTACTATATACAATAACCTTTTTTCTTTCAACGCAAATAGTAGTCATTAACATATTATTATTGAGATAATTGCCACGTTAACAATTATATAACAACATTAATAGTCATTACCAAAAATAAAATGATAATTTTAACTTGTGTTAACTGTCCTCGTAGAGAAGTTTGATTTGAAAAAGGTCAATAAGGAAGCGCTGAAAATTTTAGGGCAGAAAAAAAAATTTCTCTTAAAATATTGGAGAGACAAACGAACATTTAGCTCCTTCAAAACATACTTTACGCTCCATGATAGCTTCCTGTACAATTCTGCTGTACTTTCAAATTAAACAATTTGACATATTTGCAAAATCTACTCTCCTTGCACCGGTTAAACTTTTCTCTTCAAATCAGATCATAAGTACAACCCATAAAAAGTTTCATGATGCGGTGCATGCACCAACTCCTTACGTAGAAAGACAAACAGTACTTCTCCAGGTCGATTACCAAAACAGGCAAGGAAAAGAGACTCGCTATCCCTTCAGCACTTCTCTACTCGCTCAGCCTGATCCTGATTTCTGTCCATCATCTGTTACAACGAGGGACCAAAGGGACACAGTGAAATCACAAAAGCGACGCCTCTTCCCACATGACCGAGCCCATGCAGCCCCGGCAACATGAGGCCAAAATCTGGGCGGCTTGTTCCTCGCGCTCTCGTGATCTGGCCATCAATGGGGACAGATTCAGTGAGATGCATGCCCAAACAAGCAACTAATTGACCCAAATCTATGCAGAAGGGGCAGGGCGTGCCCACTGCACAGCTCTGCAACTGCAAGCGTGCCCCGCCCTTTACAGCCATGTAAAAATAAGATGGGAATTGGTTAGGGGGGAAGTAATTGACAAGATCAAGGTGAAATCTTCAAGAATGGATGTTTCCCGTTGGATCAAGACGAGAGTAGCTAGATCTCTGATCTTCATGCGGCCAAGTAGTATTTTGGGAGCCGGCACAAGTTTCAGATCAACATAGTTATATTCAAGGGATTATCAGCCCACTCGAGTTGATTGAGCAAGGACACTATGAAATGCACCTACAGTTACAGAGGAAAAAACAGAGAGTTGATCAAGGTTTCAATTTATCAAGAAGAGCCATAATCCCTAACAGTCATAAAACAGGGAGAATACTGAAGCTATCAAAACAGTGTAGGGTGATAGGGACAAAGTATATCAGCATAGTCTCCCAAGTCATACAGTGAGCAACGATACCAGTTCCAGGAAATAGAACAGTTCTTAGAACGGCACAACCCTTTGCTGTCTAGAGTCTTTTCCCTGATCATAGAGCAGGGGCATGGACATTGTACAGAACCATGCATAGTACCGTGTAACTAGAAACCAGTTAGAAGTTCAGTTACAGTATCAAAGTAATGCGGATAGGGTGGTAAATAGGTGCACCTAAGGTTAATCTTTGAACCTTTTCAGTTCAAACGAATGAACTAAGTTTTCAAAATCCCCACCATTTTGGAAAAACTAGTTCATTTTTTTAAACTAAAGAGGTTTGGAGGGCAACCTCATGGTGATTAATTTTCACCCCTAAATGTGGGGGAAATGGTACGAGTAGAACTTGTAAATATCAATCACGTTATTAAACTCCACTGAGAACCGAACAGAGATATGTTCCCTGTGTAAAGAAATAAAACTGACAAAACTTTGATCAAATACTAATTTGACTATAAAAGTTGTTTTTGCTTAAATCTAGGCCTAGCATCAGAAATTTCTAATTGATTTCTTAGATCTTCCAAGAAAAAGATTCAGTTTTTTCATAGAATCAGAAAAGGTTCCTGTGTTCTAAATATGGTCCTAGTCTACAACCGATCATATATATTTGTTTTTGTAAATTTCAGAAGTTTACAGAAAGCAGGCACAGATTCAGGAGCCACTGTCAAACTTCTTATCAGATCAGCCCTACAGATGGATAATGTTTTAAAAGAGAGGCAACTGCTAGTTTGTATGATGGTTAGGCTGCATACGTATATGGTCTTTGAATCACTCAAGTCTAGAGAGGGAGAGAAAGGGCAAATCACTCGCTCTCACAAGTTGTAAGGTGGTAAGGCAAGGCTCAATCATAGGCCTGTGCCCAACAAATACGTAACTTTCAGAAGGCTCTGAAAATCCAAAGGGATAATGGCATTGAGCAAAAAGACACTGTATCCCATGTCTACAGGGACCCTCCTGTGGGGGCATGCATAGCTGTTGACTGAAAATGGAAACAATTACAGTACATATACAGGTACTTCAATCAAGAATGTTAGCTGTGCCTTGACAAATTATATTATAATAGAAAAGGTCTTTGTAAGAGCCGTTGCATAGTGAGTGCTGCTGATTGCCTGCACCCAAATGACATAGAATAAACTATTACAATGTGACAAGTAAATTGTTAATAACTCTCATTGGAAGCATGTTAATCATCATCAGGTTCTAATGCAAAATATCTATGACTTTTCTACACCATTGAGCCCCTTTTAGTTAACCAAGAAAAAAGATAGGCCAAGATATTCATAAAGGTACTGCTGAACACTCACTTGTCAGAAAATCAATAGCAGTAGTGACAACTTAGGTCATATTTGTTTTGTCGTCAAAATAAAGAAGATCCTGCTCAATATTGAAAGGAGTTATTTCAAAGGACAAGACATTAATCCAATAACCGGTGCAGCTGTAAAGCTGTTGCCTTCTGCTCATGAGGTCATGGGTTCAAGTCCTGGAAACATGTGCTTGGAGAAATGTAGAAAATGTACACAGAAGTCCCAAAGTGGTTGGATCATTTCCCGGACCTTGTGCAAGTAGAAGCTGTGTGTTTTAACGGAGAAACTAAATGAGGCATTTGACTAGTAAGATGATGGGAATAAGACCGCAATCTAGCAAGTGGTTGTGCAGGGCACACGCCCACAACCACCAGTTACTATCAGAGTACCAACAAAAACTGAATAACCAATGAGGCCATGATTAAGGATAAGGTTAGCCTATGGGTACAATGGATGGATGAGCCAGGCCACTTATTTCAGCGTTAAATGTTTACATTCTTGATTTACAATTGGCAACAAAGATGAATTATAATAAGGATAAAAAGGAACTTGCACTCAATTCCTGATTCCGAAAAATACATTAGTAATTTTAAAATTAGATCAGATGGTGGTCGGCAATATATCAACAAGGACTACAATTTCTGACAACTGATTGCAGCAACTTTATTTCGATAATGAGCAAATATTTCAATATAGCCAAATGCCCATATATTTGGTGTATCATCATGTTCCCTTTCTTGGATTCATTATTGAAAAGAAAAAGAGAGCAGAGGCAGATCCCACAGGACATCAAAATGTTTTAAGGCCTTCCCCATGCACCTGTACTGTACCTGTCTCAGTGTCAACTACTATCAGGTAGAAGAGTGTACAAGCTGCCTTTGTTGAGGCAAAATAAATTACTTAGTTTGATACAGATCCATAAATAGATTATGACTATTGGCTTCTGGATTATGCTAAGCAAAGGGGAGTCCTCCCCAACCTTAAAAAAATATGAAAAAGTACAAGAAAACCTGCAATACGTGATGTGGCCTCTTTTCCCAATATGTTTTGTACATTAGCAGAAAGATTTTTCCATGGATTTTTAAACTAATAAGAAAAAATAGTATTAATGAAATTGGCACCTTCTTGTGCAAGTTCCTTTCAAAAAAAAAAAATCTACTCAAGTTTAGAGCTAACATCATTAAAACTTTTACTAGTAGAATTGACAATCATTTTGAAAATGCGTACACAAAGTGGACGGCGTTGAAACTTGGCAAGTTACTTTACCTATTAGAGCAGTGGTCTCATATTCTATTTCTGTCCCTCTATCCCTATAGCAACGACCCACCAGTAGGATCGAATTCCCATGGCCACATTTGATCCCAAACCTTCACTGTAAAAAAAGGGCAAGCGTACTCGATGTGCCTCAACATTCTTACCACTAATCTCATGGAAAATAATCTCAACATCCTTGGAACAATGGAACGTAAATTAAACGCCTGGAAGCCTCAAGCAAGATTCGTCGAACAGACACCACGCGAGCAGCGCGATCCGCTAGCCATAAAACAGGGAGAGCAAGGAGGACTGCTGAGAGAGACCTAGCAGACTCACCTCCGGCTCCGGAGGCCGTGTCGAGATCGGGTCCAGCAGAGAACAGGATCGCCATTGCCGCTTCCTCTCGTCCATTCCTTGCCCTTCACTCTTCAGCCCTTGCCGGTCGCCGTGGAGCAGGAACGCGGTGACTCGAAGTGCATGCTACAACTCGGCCTGGATGGGCCACACTGGGCCAAAAAAACTAAAACGAAACCCATAATCATTGGGCAACTAAACAGGGCCGAGAGCCAGCCTTTGAAGCCCATGGCGAGATGCGCCAAACAGATCCGATTGGGGCTAAGTGGGTGAAAGTATTTCACATTTTTATGCTTTCTATTCATGTAAACCCCTTAAATTTAAATTTTACTTCGTCATTTCCTTATGTTATCTGAAGTCTCGTGGTCTATATGTTTCTAAGGACCTAACATAAAATCCAAGATGCACAAGAGTCCATTTGCAAAGAAATCCATCCGACAACCCAGCTCATCCTACGAACAAATCTGAGCCGTCCAATCCGCCCTGCTGCCCATCGGGACCACTCGCCGCCGCAACCCTAACACAGTACTCTCCTTTCCGCCACCCCTCCGCTGCGCCGCCATAAATCGACTGCTCTCTCCCTCCTTAAACCCCTCTTGCTCCTCCGACGAGCTGCTGCTTCCGCGATCTCCTCTCGCCTCTCTCACTGTAAGAACTATAGTGCATCCATCGATCTTTCTCCTCCCCTGCAGTCACTTCTCGCTGCGGATTTAATTGTTATTAGCTGCCTCCTTCTGTTCTCGGAAGGTGCTTGATCTCACTTTTGTTTTCGCAATTTTTGTTTTCTGTGCAGATCTGAGGCTCGGATCGGGCGAGGCCAGCGGCTTCCGTCGACATGGCGCTGGTGAGTTGCTATACTCTCCTTTGTTTTTAGTGGCGTTGTATTTCATCTTGCCTCGCGTCGGCTTGTGAGGTGGTGTTAGGCGTTCGAAGATGCGTGCGGTATATTAAGCTCGATCCTACGCGCAGTCCGAGGTTTCGATTTGTGGCATGGCTGCCCTTCTGTTAAATGCTTTCAGTTTGGGGATTCGGGACGTTTACTCAAATCTTCAGGTGATTAGGGATGATGCGCGGGCCTTCTGTAGTTGTTCGTTCAGTGCCATCAAATCCGTTTCGTCTTCAGGAGCCGTGCTGGAACGAGGACCTCGTAACCTGTAGTTATGTTGTGGCTGTTTGTAATGGATTGGACATCGTGATGTGGTACGTCGGATAAAGGTTGCTTGTGCACGAAATTATAAAAGGTGCCGTCATTTTTAGTAGTTTTGGAAGAAAATGGATGGGATGGTTCCCTGTAGGGGTCTGGCATAACTTTGATTATGAATGCATGCTTCTTGTACACTAAAATAGGTGTTGTCAATTGTCATATTTTGTGTTTCTGGCACAGCATGCTTCTGCTGAATCTGCATGATTTGGGGTTTATCACTTCTTCTATTAGATACTGATGTAGATGTGCCTATGTACTGCCAAATTCGCCAAATTACTGTACATATACAGGAGTTGATTTGCCAACAAAATGTCTAATACACATTCTTGTTAGGTATTGCATTCTGGAGCTGGCAACAAGAATGCCTTTAAGGGACTCATTGCCGCAGAATACAGTGGGGTCAAGGTTGAGTTGGTTAAGAATTTTGAGATGGGTGTCTCAAACAAAACCCCTGAATTCCTTAAGATGAACCCCCTTGGCAAGGTACACCACAGATCATTTCTAAAATATTGTCTGTAGTAGTTCAGGAACTAATATTTTTTTTCTCAGGTGCCTGTTTTGGAGACTCCTGATGGTCCTGTTTTTGAGAGCAATGCTATTGCACGCTACAGTACGTAATATGTTTACACTATTTGATTATAAAACTTCCATGAATTTCTACTGATAATTACCATATCTTTGTGTTGAAGTTGCCTGGCAGAAGGCTGACAACCATCTTTTTGGGTCTTCTCGAATTGAACAAGTGAGTTAATATGTTAAAGTTTTTATTTATCCATAGATCAATAATCTTTAATGCCTATTTTACGGTTCTTTCAGGCCCATGTTGACCAGTGGATGGACTTTGCTGCCACAGAAGTTGATCCTGGCGTTGCACGGTACTTGTACCCAAGGCTTGGTTATCTTCCTTATGTGCAAGTGGTAAGTTGTGTAGGATGGGTAATTTGGACCTCAACTTGTTGAACATCAGCTAGATAATCTAATTTTTTTACTTGTGCAGACTGAGGAAACTGCTATTGCTTCATTAAAGAGATCGCTTGGTGCTCTGAACACACATCTTGCCTCGAAGACATTCCTTGTTGGAGATTCTGTCACTCTGGCTGACATAGTATTGACATGCAACCTCTACCATGGATTTGCTAGGATCTTGACTAAGAGTTTCACATCTGAGTTCCCTCATGTTGAGAGGTATTTCTGGACCATGGTTAACCAGCCAAACTTTAAGAAGGTCATGGGCGATGTCCAGCAGGCAGTCTCTGTGCCCCCTGTTCCAAAAAAGACCACTCCAGCGAAGGAGCCAAAGGCAAAGGATGTTAAGAAAGAGACCCTGAAGGAGGCCCCCAAGCCAAAGGAGGTTGAGGCACCAATGGAAGAGGACGCACCAAAGCCGAAGCCAAAGAATCCTCTTGACTTGTTGCCACCAAGCAAGATGATCCTTGATGAGTGGAAGCGGCTATACTCAAACACAAAGACCAACTTCCGTGAGGTTGCCATCAAAGGTACCATTTCCGTTTTACCATGTATTTTGTTATTCCTTTGTTAACCATGGATAACTAGATCTGTGTTTTATATTCCTTCGATGTTATACTAGCCAACTAGACACAACTTGGTTGTCCTGTCTTAAAAAAAAATGCTTCCTAATGCAACTTTAGCAATAGTTTGTGAGCTTTAATCAGTTGAATAGTGATAGCAACACACTATTCTAATGTGCCGCATCGTGTTACCATAGTCCTGAGTAAATTAGTTACAGTGTGACAATTCATGTCTCTGATTCAGTTCTTTTCACCAAAATCCATGTATGTCTTCTTTTCAGGTTTCTGGGACATGTATGACCCAGAGGGCTACTCTCTGTGGTTCTGTGATTACAAGTACAATGATGAGAATACAGTCTCATTTGTGACCATGAACAAGGTTGGTGGGTTTCTGCAGCGGATGGATCTGTGCCGCAAGTATGCCTTTGGCAAGATGCTTGTGATTGGCTCTGAGCCCCCCTTCAAGGTGAAGGGTCTCTGGCTTTTCCGCGGCCAGGAGATCCCAAAGTTCGTCATGGATGAGGTTTACGACATGGAGCTCTATGAGTGGACCAAGGTTGACATCTCCGATGAGGTTCAGAAGGAGCGTGTCAATGCCATGATTGAAGACCAGGAGCCCTTTGAGGGTGAGGCATTGCTTGATGCGAAATGCTTCAAGTGAGCTAGCGTTTGCCTGGAGTCAGAATTAGCCTGCCCTTGAATTGATTTTTAAGAGTTTGTTCGCGTGGAGCTTGACCTTGAAATGATTTTAAGGAAGAGTTTGCTTGTTAATTATGTCTATGCGGATCTGGTATACCTTGTGAACTGGTTAAAATTTGTGTTATTTTGAGAAGTTTTGGCTATCCTGTACTCTTGTTTTTGCCATAAGAGTTTTAATCATGAATCCGTACATCTATGGTTGATACTGTAGTTCGTGAACAGCGAAGTCTCGGTTACCGTACCTGCTACATTGAACGTGCCTTTAACCCTACTTTCTTCGGTTCAAAAAATAACTCAAAAAAAATCGTTTTTAACAATGACATGATATGCAAAACATAATTTTTATTTTTATTTTTTATAAAAATATTTATTAAAAAATAATATATTTATACTTTTATGATTGTAGTTTTTAATGTAGTTTTTAAGATAAATCTAATCATATACTCTCTTCGTTTCAAATTATAAATTATTTTAAAGCTCACAAGTTTTTTTTTAAATTATAAGTCATTCGTATTTTTTAATACATTTTCTCTCTTCTCTGTCTCTCTCCTTATTTTTCCATTCTCCTTATCCATTCTCCTTATCCTTAATTCTTATGTTCTCGAAACGGAGAGAGTAATTTTTATATTTATAAACTTATAAATTTAAAACTTCTTTGTCATTTATATTTTCAATGTTTGATTAAAATATTGTTCAAAACAACTTTATTAAAGTATAAAGATAGAAGAACTCATTGTCCAAAATGACTTTATTTTTGTACCCGAGGGAGTATAAAGTAGAGGAACTGGCTCCCCTTTCCTTACTTGGGAATGGAGGTTAGGTGGTTTAGCCTATCTAGTTGTGACCATGTTAGTACTCCAATCATGTAGAGTAACATTTTGAGCTTACATGGACCATTGAGTCTATCAGAGGGCCAATGAACATCTTTAGGAGATTCGGTGTCAAGCCTGCCATTTAACGCCTACCATACAGTTACTGCAGGATAACGCGAACTGAACAATCTGATCAAGTGCAGAAATGACAATAAGCATCAGGGATATAACCCATTTTCTCAGTAACATCTGAAAGCTTCTGTTATAATCGCCTGGACCACATCAATCTGATCAAGTACAGGAATTAGTGTACACGATAGTGTGCAGTGATGGGGTACCCGGTCAGATTCTAATATAAAGCAAAGGATGAATTCCTACATGGTTCACCTGCATGAGTCCTATGTTCCTATCCACAATTTGACGCCAATTTCACATCCCCTATGATTAGCCCAACACATTGTTACATTCTGCATGATGCTCTATCATGGTCTTGAGTTCTTGCGATGAATAAAAAAAATATCAAACTTGAACCCTCAGCCTTCAGGAATTTGTAGTGAGCTGAGGTATGAACTTTTTTTTTTCTTTGAGCAACTCTAGAAATAGACGAAACCTGTCACACAACACTTCATAGTGAATTGTATGTCCTAGCAGCCAACCAATTGTATTGGCAAAGAAAACCAACAGCCGAAGAGCAACGGTCCAGAGAAGCAACGCGAGCGTGTGTGCGCGCAGAGAGTACCGTATGTCATGGGAACAGAGGTTCAGAAGTCATATTTTGTACGGCCGCTCTTTAAGATTAAGCAAAGGGTATCAGACAACAAAGAGGTTGTATTAAAGAAATTCCATGCTTCGAGCATCAAACGCTTCCTTGAGCCTTTGAAATGGACAACCTGGAAATATTATGTCCAGATTATTCCGTGCACTATGGTTCATGAAATCAAGGGTGCTATCAATTGCATATGTAATAAATTGACATGGTCCTGTAAGAGCACAAAGCTACTGAAATTCTGCATGAGAAACCGACCAAGTGCTTGTCACCAGAGAGCATAGCGCATGAAATAACGACTGAATATTGCCCAATATGCTGTCTCAGTAATAAATCATTAAATTTTAATATCATAGATACATAATACATGAAGGGAAACTTGAAAATATTTTCCCTCTTTTTCACACTTGTTTACATTAGCATAAGTTATTATTTTGTTTCTGTAAATGTTTGACACAAATATTTCCATGAAGAAAAAGAAAAGGAAATTGGATCCAAAGCTCCTAACAAAGAACAAAAATATCATACCTTAACATCCAATGGCATACCATGAAATTGTCCAGCACCCTCAGGGGGCATCCAATTGTAAACAGCACAAGGCAAAAAGAGAACAGATGCTCCATTCACTTCGCCAGTAAAAGGATCATGCTTAGAAAATTTACTAAAGGCTGATGGTAGATGAGACTTCACAACCCATGCCAGAGATAATTGGTCACCAAGCATGCGGGATGCTTTCACATATTTTAATCTGTAAGCTTCAAGGACTTCTTTAAAGAATGCCACAGCTCTGAAACATTACAAAAAAGAGGAGTTATTCAAATGCTGCCAACTTTTTTATACTATAATCTCTTCAGAAGTTGTTGACTTACTTAGAGATGCTATCCTTGGTCCCTCTTATGGCTACAAACCCAGAATTCAAAGGTTGTCCTTTGTTATTACGAAAAGTAAGAGCTAGGTGACAGTGGGGATAGTTCCTGAATATATGTCCAAGGTCGTCAACAACTGCTATATCGGAATCTGTTAAAACAAAATGATTGAACTCCTCTGCCGACTCAGAATCCACAAGCTTTTGCTCCAGAAACGCCTTTACATAAATGCATAAATACACAATCATTTCAGTGGAAAATAATGAATAGATCATAAGCAGTAGTTTCGAGGATGGTTCATAATCAGAACGTATTTGTTCGAGTGAAGATTCAACTTACGATGTACGACTTGATTCTTTGAAGCATCAAATTTCCTCGAGAATAGTTTCCATTAATAGGCCATAAAGTAACACTTCCATGGTTTATTGAAAACTTAGAACTAGGATCAGTCAATATGATCACATTGCTTCTTGGCATTGATACCTGCAGGATTCTGTAGATAGAATCAGATGTTAAACAATAACAAGTTTTATCATTCAGGAAAATCATGTGGCAGTAGCACACGTTCAAAAATTTTTTTTAAAAAAAAGGTTATTTAACGTGCACATGTAATGGGTATCATAAAAAAAAGTTTCCAAAAAGGATTACTATGGTGATGTTAATGCTTTCATTCATTCAGTCATGGTCACAACTTAGTAAAAATTATAGTTATCAGTTATCACAGAAAAAAGAGAAGGAACTAGACCATTATCATCAAGAAAATAAAGGGCAAAGGTACCTGTATGAAACTGATGAAAGTGTCAAGAACTGCCATGGACTGTTCAACCTTACTATAAGAACGGTTTCCAACAGTTACAGTGTCTGATGGAACTCTGACATCCACAACTGGGCCAGAACTGTAGGTTGTGAAGACTGTAACAAAAGAAATGCGATCTCCAGAATGATTTCTGTAACTTGATGTTCCAATCTTATTTAGAGCTTGATGTCCTGAGGAAAATGAGAAAAAGAGTGTCAGACACATGAAGCCCATCTGTAGTCACACTAGACAGCCTGAACTGATTATTTATGTTGTGATTCTGATTTTAACATATGAGGCTCAATTATGTTAGGTGCTAAATCCAGTTCAGCAAGATATAATTTTCAGTTAACCAGAGCCACATCAGATCAAAAAATTACGAAATTGCATGAGTCATTTTCTGGAAACAAAAATAGTGTTATTTTGTGGCATGCTCAACCCATTCCTTAAAAACAGAATTCCTAACACAAATTAGTGATGATGGCATAATACCTTGTTTCTAAAGCATGACGACTCGTCACATTAAATTGATTAAAGTTGGATCTAATACAATATAATTCGAAGTATTCAACATTCGTTATCAAGTGATTTGACATTTCTGTTCGATAATAAATCCTTACCCCAAGGAAATTCTAGCTCTAGCACAGTGATTACAACAAATGGCTACGTGAATAAGGGACACTGCGCTCTCAATACAAAGCTTTCCTAGTCCTAGATTCAAACAGCAAACATGTAGCTTGTCTAAGCGAAAGAGGGGGAACCTCGGCACTGGAGGCGGTCGGGGCGGCCCTGGCCGGCGGCAGGGCCTAGCACAAGGTGATTTGGCCGTTTCGGACCGGCAGGAGGCGGAAGGCACACGCCCTTCTCCGGTACCGACGGACGCAGCCTGGACACTGGCACAGATTGGACTGTGAGGAGAACCCCACATTGTAGTGTCCTTACCGGAAGAGAATGGAGGGGCCTTACCCGAGTAGATGAGCGGGACGAGGATGATAAGGAGGAACGGCCGGAGTGGGACGACGCGGGTACGGAACCTAGTGGTCGCCATGGAAGCGGAGGAGGTGGAGGAGCGGCCGCGCCCTTGCGCGTCGGCGGTGGCGGGCAAATGATGCGCGTGTTGCAAATAGAGACGTCGCTTCCGCTGAAATCGCACCTATGTCCTTTCGTCCTTTTTTTACTTTGGTTCATGTGAAATGTACCACCATGTTTCAGATTACTTCCTTCAGTTTTTTTAATGCCACACTGTTTCCATTTATAACACGGCATTTTTTACTATTTCTTATGGTTTTTTACAATTGAACTGATTCATAAACTTCTACAGTGGAGTATGAGATTTTTATAAATTTTTGCACTTCAAACATGATCTAAATTCATTTCTTTATATCTATATAAATGCAACTACAGTCTCAGTTTCAAATTATAAATCATTTTTAGTTCTATAATTTTTCTAAATTATACTACTAAGTCATTTTCATTTTTCGAAACACATTTTTTTATTATATTACTAAGTCATTTTCACTTTTCGAAACACATTTTTTTCTCTTCCTAATTACATATTCACATTCTCTCTCTCGTCCTCGTTTTTATAACATTTCATTTTTTTATTTTTTTAATTTCTGTACTAACTCTAAAACGACTATAAAATAAAACAGACAGAATACTATCATTAACTTTTATTTCTCTTCAACGTCGTCATGTTTGAAGGATGAGCATGGAGCTACCAAAATGTAGTTTCAGCAGCTCTTTTATGTTGTTACTTAGTATTGTAAATTATACCATATTTTTAAAGAGAAACCATTTTACAAAATATTTTTAGATGAATCATACGAAAAGCCAGAGAAACCATTTTTTCTAGAGAAGACATAGCAAATTTGTTTTTAAGAAGCCTGAGCCTTAACAAATTGGACTTTCTTTTACTAATAAAAATCCAAATTGATATCTATTTTTTACTGAAACTAACAAAAAACTCCTTTGGTGTGATCTCAAAACATGATTTTTCTTAATATCCTCACAAAACCTTTTGTCACATTAGATCTAAATCAAGTATATACAAACATCCGTCGCTTGAGGGTAAAAAAAAAATATCAAGCATGTACATGGCGAAAGACTTGGGGGCAATGTAACGGCCTTCTATTCCTCGAAAGTAGGAGGTCCGCACAAAAGAACACAGCACATCAGCATCGAATCCTCCCGACGGACCGCAACCGCTGTTCCTCTTCTCCGCGGTCCCACTACCATTCGGCTCCTCCGCCACGCACCCGCGCGCGGGGCCCCTCTCCCTCTCCTGCCGGCGGCGGATGGCCTCCCCGCCGGCGCCTCCCCTAGCGGAGACGCTCCGCCGCAACCGCATCCTCTCCAGCAAGCTCTACATCGACGTCCCCTCATCAAAGGTCGGTCCGGGAAAACAACAAAGCCTTTGTTTTTTCTTCAAGAAATGGACCAGCTGCCTGTGTTTCGATTTCAATTGCGTTTGTTTCTTGCAGGCACCGGTGGTGTACTCGTCGGCCTACGATATCACCTTCATGGGCATGGAGAAGCTGTGAGCTGCCTACCTTTTTCTGGTTGATTCTGCGATTCTGCATATATAAGGATCGGCAGTGGCTTGATTGAAATTCTGCTGTGCGCAATTTCTTGTGCAGACACCCGTTTGATTCCTCGAAATGGGGCCGCATTTGCAAGTACCTCACCAAGGAAGGGTACCTGCAGAAGACCCGGGTTGTGGAGCCACTGGAAGCCACCAAGGAGGATCTGCTAGTGGTAATGGCCAACAGCCACGATGCTGTTTTTCATCTGGTCCAGACTTTTGAATACCTTTTGTGTTTTTTTCTGAGTCTATTGCACGGCTTTGATTAATCAGGTGCACACGGAGGCATACCTGAACAGCCTCAAGTGCAGCTTCAGAGTTGCTTCCATTGTAGAGGTATGACTGTTCAGAGTATGGCCTGATTGGTGGCAAATTATGATGTGCAGTTATTAAGTGACTGACTGATGTTTTGTACATATCACAGATCCCTCCTGTTGCTCTCATTCCTAATTGGATTGTGCAGCGGAAGCTACTATCTCCATTCCGGAGGCAGGTGATGTCTTGTGTTTGGCCCTCATATTTGCTTATTCTGTAGACATAGCTGCATATTCGAGTACGAGGAAAATTTGAAAAGCTATTTCCTTTTGACAGGTGGGTGGCTCAATTTTATCGGCCAAACTTGCACTTGAGAGAGGCTGGGCCATAAATATCGGTGGGGGATTCCACCATTGTTCAGCAGAGGAAGGGGGAGGTTTCTGTGTGTACGCTGACATTTCTCTCTGCATCCAGTTTGCTTTTGTCCACCTAAATATTTCAAGGTAACCTTACTGACAGACTTGTAGCTAGACACAAAATTAAGTTCTCAAACTGTTCGAATCGAGTATAGTGTCAGGATCCATCTTCTGTATCAAAAAATGAAGTCTTAGAAGAGAATACGTTACATAGCATGTCATTAGGTTGGCTGTGGTCCTACCTTCTGTCATTAATACCTCCTCTTCCCTATAATGCTGAACTGCTTGTAGGCATCTTACCAGGCTGTTAGACTCTAATGTCTACTATTGCATTAGCGGGCAATAAATGAAGGGGTATACACCCCACTTAGTAAATAAGTTGTACTTCCTTTTGAAAAATTTACAGGGTTATGATCATAGACCTGGATGCCCACCAAGGGAATGGTCATGAAAAAGATTTCGCGAATGATGGTATGGACTTCTTTTTAATGTCTTTTCTGTGCACAATGTTTTCCTTGTTATTTACTTGTTATTTATGTGCATCATAACTATTTATCTCTTGCAGAAAGGGTTTACATTTTGGACATGTACAATGCAGGAATTTATCCCTTCGTAAGAACTTACATCTTGAACTTCCATTAGGCATCTGCCTTAGATGAAACCTTTATTTTTCCTTTTGTGGCGGTTGCATATTTTATTATTATGATATAAATAGCGATGAAGAGGTTAACTTGCACAAAAGTTTCTTTCCTGTATGACTACTTGATTTTTGTTCTACCCTAAATGTATAATCATCTTTTGGGATAGTTCTTAGTGTACTTCCACAGACAATGACTG
>BCLG01003878.1:26049-40693 GCA_001602295.1 Zoysia matrella
ACTTGGAGCAACTTGACAAGGCTCTTCAGGTACATTTACAATTGAAGTCTGATACCTTCCAAGCTGGCACTATTAGAAAGAAGGATATTTAGCACTGAATGATGTTTCAAAAGTCATGTTTTGATTGATATATGTTCCAAATTCAATAAAATGTACGTTTACGATTGTGCTTTTCTTCATTTCAAATATATTGGAATTGTGTAATATCTTCATTTCAGAGTTTTTGAACTTGAATAAATTATTTTTTATTCTTAATGTGCGGATGTTGGAACTTATTGGTTGCAGGCCTCCAGAAATAGATTTCAACCCCAGTTGATTGTTTACAATGCTGGGACAGACATCCTGGATGGTGATCCACTGGGCAGACTGAAGGTACTTCTCCCCCAACCTTTTCTGTTTCCATAAATATAAAGCACCCAAGCATCTTCCAGTAAAAAAGTATCTGGCAAACGGATAATTTCGTCATTATATCATTGCACGATGTGCCATTTTACCAGGTACTGAGAGCTTTATCATACTCCCTCAATTTTTAAATTATTGTACAAATCTAGTTCATTTTTTGAACTATAATTCTTGTCCTAACGACAGCAAATAAAAAACAAAGGGAGTGCAAGCTAAAAATGCCAAAAGTTTTAATTTTTCAGGCAACTAATGTCCACGTTTTGCTTCTTCATCCAGGACAAATATATTTAATTCTATTTCGCTCAACATGTTTTCCCTCTTATTCCAGATAAGTCCTGAGGGTGTGGTGATCAGAGATGAGAAGGTTTTTAGGTTTGCCAGAGACCAAAACATCCCACTGATCATGCTGACATCAGGTGAAACACTTCTCCCAACCTTTTTCCAGTTTGTTCCCCAAGTTATGCGACGTCATTGACAAAGTACTCCAACACACAATAACCATCCATGCGGCATTACCAGGAGGCTACATGAAGTCGAGTGCTCGTGTAATCGCGGACTCAATCATCAATCTCTCAGATAAAAGCTTGATAAAACTAGGTAGCCAGCTTGGTTGAACAAGTGCTTGTGGTGACTGTTTATGCAAGGAGTTATCTGTGGGGTCCTGTGTACAGGAACACTTTTATGGCTATGGACAACATGTATGCTACAAAACAGATGTATATGATGCATGGTCTACCCAGATGTACAGTATCATTGTACAGAAAAAGAACTGTACATAGGCACAAACTTGAAAGTTGGCAGATTTTACGGAGCAAAACAAAAAAAAAAAACATTTGTCTCAATAGTCTTTTATGTAATGTACTTAGTTCTCTGCGCATTTTTGCAGCCTCCATGTATCTGATTTGAGAACCCAGAAATAGGGTTTAGCATTGTTGCTTGAGAGGAGACAGGGAAGCGCCTTATTAAGGCCACTGATGTCACATTCACTACGGCTGACAAGTAGGGGGTTTCTAGGGTTTGTTTAGTTTGTGTCTAACTTTGTCATGATGAAGAATAGATTATTATGTCGTTGTTTGGTTCACTGTGATAACTGTAGCAAGTTACAATTTTTTAACACTTTTGCTTCATATGTTATATTCTCAGTTTTTTATCAAACTTTGCTACATTTGTAGCGAAGAAATTGTTAACAGCATTTTTTTATTGCAAGTAACACTTAACTAAGGTTAGACACAGTAAAGTTAAGCAACAACCTCGCTTCTTTATGTTCCAGTTCAAGAAGCCACTATCTGGAGTCTGGAGAGACTTGGACGAGGACCACATGCAGCTTCCACAAAACATGTGCGTTTTCATCGTCAGTATCTCGCGCAAGGTAGATTGCACTGCAGAGCGACGTAGCGCTGTGGATCTTAATGCTTGGTGGTGTTAAAATTTAAACTAATCGACGATAAAATTTTGCAGTGGAAAATATATTACTGTTTGGTGGTGTTTGGTAAGGGGCATTTTTATTATTGAGAATTTTTTTTTAAAAAAATCCATTTTAGCCACATTCAAACCAGGCAAGACTTGGCAATTTGCAGACGCGAATGTTTCATTCTATTTTTATCTTATTCCGGCAAAAGAAAACGTTCAGCCGTCACCTCGCGGGATGACCCCCTTTCCGAGCTTGTCAGCTGGTTTATGCAACTAAAATACTGAAAATTAAAAAGTTGAAACAAATAATATTTTGAAAAATTTATTTTTAAAACACTGAAAACTAGTTTTTACAGAAATAAATTTAAAAAATAAAAAGCTCACTAAAAACTGTTTTTAGTTTTTGATGTGAAAAAAACTAAATATATATTACAAAACTAATGTCTAAATTTTATCAACAAATTTTTCAACTATCTACCAACCAGTTTTTTTAAAATCTTTAAAACATCGGCTAAAACAAAAGCAAACTTAAAAACATCAGCTAAAACAAAAGCGACCGGGAGAGTTACCCACCATTCTCCGACCTTCCGTCGTGTCTTCCCGCACACACTCCCGTCCCATCCTACCGCTCAGTTTCCCCACCCATGGCGACCCGCGGCGGCGGCGGCCCGCGTGCCGCCCACCTCCTCCTCATCGCCGTCCTCTGCGCCGCCACCTCTTCTCCGGCCCACGCCTTTTACCTCCCCGGCGTCGCGCCCCGCGACTTTCAGAAGGTGATGACCGACTCACCTCTCGTCCCTCAGCTCCCTTCCCTCCCCGTCGGAACCGCAACCCGGCGCCTTCCTCCCCGTCGGCACCCGCGGATCTGGCGGCGCCGGAAGGAGCGGCCTCGGATCTGGCCTCCGATTCTCATTCTCACCGACACGACCGCCGTTAGTGGGTTGCACGTGTGCCGTGTGGTTTAGGGTTTTGGAGATCCGTGGTGCCTGGTTGAGCGTGGGGAAGAGGGCGTGCAATGCGCACCTTGAATTTGATTATAGTAGCGTGTAGCAGTGGCCCTCCTGAGCAAGTACATGGATGTCGTCAATATGGGGTTCCTAGTGGTTCTACTTGAGTTTGACTCTTACGAGTCAGGACTTGGTACTGCATTTTGTGGTTCTATAAAGTTACAGCGTCATTTGGTTGTCATTTTGCATTCTGTAATTAACTTTGTTTACTTAGCCTGATAGCTTTGTTGGTATTTGTGTATTAATTTTATTTGAGGTTGAATATCTTGGTTAAAAATGTGTTTTTGATGATGATGAAATACTTATTCTGTGGCAGCCACATTTCATCTAAAAATACATATCCTGTTAGGCATATTGTTTGTCCTTTTACAAATTGGTTAGTTTCCTGCATTTTCAGATAGATATAAAACCAGAAGCCAAATAATTAATATTATCTTAATAATTCATTGTCGCTATTTGCCATGCAGGATGATGAGCTTCAGGTGAAAGTCAACAAACTTTCATCTATCAAGACACAGCTTCCATATGACTACTATTTCCTGGACTACTGTAAACCTGAGGCGATTAAAAATAGTGCCGAGAACTTAGGAGAAGTCCTTCGTGGGGACCGCATTGAAAATTCTGTTTACAATGTAAGCACATTTAACTCTTCTTTTTATTCTAAAACACAGAGTAGGGTTTACGATGAAAGCGTGTTATCACAAGCTGTATATTATTTGATTCTGCTTGAGTTTTCATTACCCACAGTTCAGGATGAGGCGGGATGAGAGTTGCAAAGTTGTCTGTCGAACAAAGCTTTCTCAAGAAGCTGCGAAGAACTTCAAAGAAAAGATCGATGATGAATATCGAGTGAACATGTATGGTTTAATGTTGAACCCACCATTTTCTTTGTCATATTACCAGTAGAACAACAGTGGGGAATTTGAGGATTTGTTGCTTGAAATTAAGTGCATTTTAGATCTTGCGTGTCATTAGCACGTGCTTTTAGTATGTTAAGTTTGTGTGATGCTGAATGGAAAATGCTGAAAAGTTCACATTTGGAATGGTGATTTTTGTAATATTTGCGATTCTGTGTGGCACAAAATTTGTGTTCAGCACGTACTATATTGTTGTCCAACAATTTTTTCCCCCAAAAACTTGTGCCTTTTAGGATCCTGGATAATCTCCCAGTTGTGGTGCCTAGACAGACACGAGAAGGAAGCCAAATACCAAGCTTTGAGCATGGATATCGAGTTGGTTATAAGGTGAGCATCTCAATAAATTTGTTATTGTCTAAACAGTTAACAGGGACCTAAATTGGTGTCAATTTGTTGATAACAGCTCAAAGATGACAAATATTACATCAACAATCACTTGAGTTTTAAAATACTGTACCATGAAGACCAAACTTCTCCTGACGCTCGCATTGTTGGCTTTCATGTGATTCCTAGCAGGTACATCATGCTCTGTGATCTTAAAGTTTCATTGCTTTTTAACATTTTTTTTTCCTGTATCATGAATTTCCATCTTTTTGTTCTCTTTCGTTTTACATACATTTTTAAGTATTTTCTGCTTGTGTATGATTTATTTGCATGGTTGATCAGTGAAACCATTCCAAATTCATTTCTCCCCAATGCTTTTATCCTTCAGATATAAATGAACTCTTAAATATTTCAGAGAAATTGTGGATTGGATCTTCTATGGGTTATACTTTATGGAATCATCTGGACCAATATATTTTTTTCCTTCCTATTTGTATGCAGCATCAAGCATGAATATGGTGCTTGGGACGACAAGAATCCTACAGTTCAAACCTGCAATGCTAACATTAAGATAACTCCTGGTAGCCACACCCCTCAAGAGGTGGCTCCAGATGCATATGTTGTGTTCTCCTATGATGTTACATTTGAGGTAAATTTCCTTGTTCAAATTTCACTCTAACTGTGATGCTTATTCCCTTGATTTAATTAATTCTGAATTGACCTATTGCAGCCTAGCGACATCATATGGGCATCTCGCTGGGATGTCTACCTTCTTTCAAGTGATAGCCAAATTCACTGGTTTTCAATTGTTAACTCCTTGATGATTGTTCTATTCCTTTCTGGTATGGTGGCCATGATAATGATGAGAACCCTATACAAGGACATAGCGAACTATAATCAGCTTGACAATCAGGATGAGGCCCAGGAAGAAACTGGATGGAAGCTAGTGCATGGTGATGTATTCAGACCTCCTGTCCACTCAGGCCTCCTTTGTGTTTATGTTGGAACTGGCGTGCAGTTCTTTGGGATGACACTAGTAACCATGATGTTTGCGCTGCTGGGATTCTTATCACCTGCAAACCGTGGCGGACTCATGACTGCTATGGTCCTTCTGTGGGTGTTCATGGGTGTATTGGCGGGTTACACATCATCTCGTCTGTACAAGATGTTTAAAGGCACTGAATGGAAGAAGATTACCCTCAAAACTGCCTTCATGTTTCCTGGTATTATCTTTGCGGTCTTTTTCTTCCTGAATGCCCTGATTTGGGGTGAAAAGTCATCTGGTGCAGTGCCTTTTGGAACAATGTTTGCTTTGTTCCTTCTCTGGTTTGGCATCTCTGTGCCACTGGTATTTGTAGGAAGTTTCTTGGGATTCAAACAGCCTGCCATTGAGGACCCTGTAAGGACAAACAAGATTCCTAGGCAAATTCCTGAGCAAGCATGGTACCTGCAGCCAGCTTTTGCAATACTAGCTGGTGGCATATTGCCATTTGGTGCTGTCTTTATTGAGCTCTTCTTCATACTGACATCTATTTGGCTGAACCAGTTCTACTACATCTTTGGCTTCCTGTTCATAGTCTTCATCATCCTCATTGTAACATGTGCTGAGATCACAATTGTGCTATGCTACTTCCAGTTGTGCAGCGAGGATTACCACTGGTGGTGGAGGGCATACCTTACTGCAGGCTCTTCAGCTATCTATCTGTTTGCTTATGCCATCTTCTATTTCTTCAATAAGTTGGAGATCACAAAGCTTGTGTCAGGCATTCTGTACTTTGGCTACATGCTGATCATATCGTATGCTTTCTTTGTACTGACTGGCACCATTGGCTTCTATGCTTGCTTCTGGTTTGTGAGGAAGATATATGCGTCGGTGAAGATTGATTGAATAACCATCTGCAGAAAACTTATAGAGCACCTCATGTTCAGAGTTTTGGTGCAGCGTTATTCATGGTGCTGCTAGATGGACATGTAGATTCCATGGTTTTGGTAGTATATGTGGTAATGTTAGGGAAGTTCAAAAGATATCTTGTTATCTCATGTACTGCAACACGACTTTGTATTCTAAATATAATGCTTCCTGTAATATGGCATTTCTCAAGTTGCATTGTGTAGTTGTGTGTTCTATTTGTCTCGTTCCCGTGGTAATTTGCTTGAGATATCAATTGATGCACATTAAAATGCACGGTTCTAACGGGCAGTATGTTGCATAGGACAAGTATTTTTGAAGAATCTAGTTATGAAATTTACTTTACATGTTTTCCCAGTAGCCAGATTCAGGCCAGGACATTGAGTTTCTTTGGTCTAATTCGTTTCGGAATGCAACCGGGAACATAGACTGTTAATCCTGTCTTCTACACTAGGGTATTTCGTTTGCTGCGTCGTGGACACCTGTGTGAGCAAATCCCTCATATGATTAACGATGCGCACCAAGCTCTCTACCAAAACATTTGACTGCGACCTAACCGCGCCATCCGCATGCCTGCTTAAACATCTGAAATATTCCATCGGTCACGCTCGAGACCCCGTTACATTAAACTAGCTGTCACTGAATGCTCTCTTATCTTCTGGAGCAGTACAATGATCCAATGGTACGAAGCGAAGACTAGTTGATTGGCCCCTTACCTCATCACGTTATTTGGTGAGGTGAGATTCCGAACAAAGTCGACGGCAGTGGCAGCTCATCGTTTTCCTCGAGTAATATTTAAAATACGATTCCACAACAAAAAATAAATTAAAACGCAACCAGTTGCACCCGCTCTGAATAGTTTTGCCGCAAAATCACCATAGAATCGTCCCAAAGGAATTGAATAACAACACTGTCATCTAGAAGTACAAACATAAAGATCCGGATCAGAAGGCTCAACGTGCCAGAACAACTCACACCTTGATAAACGACGGTTTCCTCCTGCTCTATAAGTACTATGGTCGTCCATTCGTAACTACGGTGGCAAGAATACTAGGTACTCCTCGACCAGTTGATCGATCGAGGCCACGGCGAGCTAGCGATCGCAGGGAAGAGATCGAAGATGAGCAAGCCCCTGCTTCCGCCGGGCGTGTCCAAGATTACGAGTGCCGTTTCACCGAAAGCAATCGCGAGCGCTGCGAGTAGCGGGGCTGCCTCTGTGCAAGGTAATTAACCAGAAGGTCCTCTTCCCTGTTTAATTTGCTCAGACGCAGCCACACAGGCCTTGCGGTCGATGATTAACGTTTGGAATTACACAAAATTGACCCCAACGTTTGCTTTGATTTTTTCACCAGCCCTTCGTGAGCGCGTGGATCCACAACAAACCCTTCGCGAGGGAATGTCGAACCTTCGTGAGCGCATGGATCCGCAGAACCTCCGTGAGGGCTTGCTGAGTAATCTCCGCGACAGCATGGATCCTCTCGACTTGTTCCAGCGGTAAACCTCTTCTTGATTCCTCCGAGAACGGATCTCTGTTTCCCGATCACTTCTCCTAATAAAAACCACGCAAACAGTTTAGCACATGCTACTAGCAGTTTTTGCCAATTTAAGCAGTGCCTTTTTTTTCTGAATATTTCTGATCACTCCACTGACTCGATCGTCGCCTCTCTCGTGCATGCATGCTGGTTCCACCGCCCACACCGCTTCGTCGCCGAGATGTGCTGCTGCTGCAGCAACAGCGATAACTAGGCTGGCCTTTGCCGGCCGACCGTGTACCTTTGGCGACGCGTCGAAGCGAGAGATACTACGAGATTTTACCAAGTTGTGTGGTGTATCCGTGTACGGTCCTTCACTTTGATTCCATGTTCACTCTCAATCCCTTTTAGCATCGTACGATTGATAGTTTGTTGTCCTTCGCGCGCGTATGCTTGAAATGGAGGGATCACGAGTCGGAATGGAGACAGATGAGTTTCTCTGGAGCAACCAAGGGTCACCTACCAGAAAATAGAATTTTCGTGAGGGTCAAACATCATCATGAAACTTGAGAAAACCTTCGCAGATATATTCATGTGTGCCAACTGTCAGTCAAATTCACTCACAAATCAGGTGTCAGAAAAATGCAGGTTACCCATTAGGAATTATTTTTGCTAGGGGATTTTCGTGACGGTATGGATTCACACTCACGAAAATTGAGTTCTTTTAACCCCTTCACGAAATATAACGGCCCAAATGGTAGTTTCGTTTTCTGGTAGTGATTGTATTTCGGCCTGTACTGTACGTGTGTAGCATAACCGTGGGAGTCCTGATGAGGTGTGAATGGCCTTTCCGATCCGTGAGGAAGCCAACGCCGACAGTTGCAGTTGTGCACTACTTGTGTCATATCGTCCACGTGTATCATCTTTTTTTTTTCGAAGGACACATGTCATGTCATCCAGTTGGGCACTCTAGAGTTTCCGATGACTTTGAGAAAACGTGTAACACTAATTTAAAACGGGGATCACCAGTGTTAATGGAGACGGGTGAGTTTCTCTAGACCAACCAAGTGTCACGATTGCATTTCAGCCTGTCCAGTGCGTGCGTGGCATGGCCCTAAGAGCCCTGATACAAGTGCTAGATCGTTTGGTTACAAGATAAGGTATGAATGGCTTCTCCGATCCGTGACGACGCTTTCGATCGATAGTTGTGCACTATAGGTGTCACGTTTTCCTTATGTATCATTTTTTTTCCTGAAGGAGACATGTCATATCGTCCAGCTGTCTGCACTCTAGATTTTCCAATGACTTTGAGAGATAGTGGACTACATCTTGAGTCTTATTTGTGTGATAACGTTATTTCACAAAGCATTGTCCTTGGACTAAATTGCTCATCTAATTATGTATGATTATCATGCATTGACTCAAAATATGAATAATTGCATAAACCACTCCATATATCACCTGGAGTTTGAGATTCCCATCATAAGTCTTTTTTTGTAAAACCCCATCCACTACTAGATTTTATAGGAAAAATCATGCCAACATTTAGTCGAATAACACGTGGCCGTATTGTGTCCATCATCGATAGTCGGTTGACTAATCAACCTTGCTCCTCTACTGCTGAACCACCATGTGGAGGGGGGAACAACCATGCCCATACCTCCTCACAGGACCCTACCGTGGTTTTCAGCTTGTTCTTGCCTTTCACTCTTTTGAGTTGGAGTGGCAGAAGATTTTTCTCGCTGCATATTCCATCACCAACCATTGGGTTTGTGGTTGATATGGACATAAATGTGTTTTCTCATAATTATTAATTACTCCTTTACTCTCTCCGTTTTTAAATTATAAAGATAATTTTATTGTGATTAGTTTATTAAAAAAATACTTTAAATATGACTAATTTACTTTTAAATTTATAACAATTATTTTGAATAAGACTTGTTAAATATTAAGTCTAAAAATTAAAAGTGTAATTTAGATACGAAGAAAGTAGATTTTATATTAATAAATTAGTCCAGAAGCATTCGAGCAGTATAAACAACCAACTCCGGACTCCCCACTAATTTGGAGTAGCACCGATTAATAAAAATGGAGATGGACTCAGTTGCCACCTCTGTGGTTGGTGCATCATTGAGCTCGCCCCCGATCTTAAAAGCCTTGCTTCTCGCGGTGATGTTTGTGTACCTCATCCAGCTCCTAATTAGGCGGCGACGGCGCAAGAGCGCGTGCACCGCCCCACTCCCACCGGGACCCGTTCCATGGCCCGTCGTCGGCAACCTGCCCGAGATGTTGCTCACCAAGAAGCCGGCGTTCCGGTGGATCCACTTCCTCATGAGGGTGTTGGGGTCTGACATAGCCTGTGTCAAGCTAGGCGGCGTCCACGTTATCTCCATTACCTGCCCCAAGATCGCGCAGGAGGTGCTCAAGAAGCAGGACGCCAACTTCGCCTCTCGGCCGCTCACCTTCGCCTTCAAGACGTTCAGCGGCGGGTACAGGAGCGCCGTGCTGTCCCCCTACGGCGACCAGTGGAAGAAGATGCGCCGCGTTCTCGCCGCTGACATCATGTGCCCCTCTCGGCACCGGTGGCTCCACGACAAGCGCGCCGACGAGGCCGACAACCTCACCGGCTACGTATACAACCTCGTCACCGAGCAGGCGATCAGGCCCGGCGCCGTCGTCAACGTCAGGCACATTGCACGTCACTACTGCGGCAACGTCATCCGTCGCCTCGTCTTCAACAGGCGGTACTTCGGCGAGCCGCGAGCCGACGGAGGCCCCGGACCACTGGAGGAGCAGCACTTGGAAGCCGTGTTCGCCTCACTGGGGCTCGTCTACGACTTCTGCATCTCCGACTACCTCCCCTGGCTGCAGGGCCTGGGTTTCTTCGGCCATGAGAAGGACGTCAAGGAGGCCAATGAGACGGTGAACAGGTTGCACGACAGGGTCATTGACGAGCGGTGGAGGCAATGGAAGGCCGGCGGAAAGCAGGAGCTCGAGGACTTCCTCGACGTGCTGATTACGCTCAAGGATGCCAAGGGCAAACCGCGGCTCACCATAGAGGAGGTCAAAGCGCAGTCAAAGGTTTGCCGTGATGCCATGACGATACATGCTCACGCAAAATCTCAGTGACGCATGCACAGTATTAATGTTTTGCCGGCTTGCATGCGCATGATGGATGCAGGAAATTACGTTAGCGGCCGTGGACAACCCTTCAAACGCGGTGGAATGGGCGCTGGCGGAGCTGTTGAGCAACCCGAAGCTGCTGGAGAAGGCGGTGGCGGAGGTCGACCGCGTCGTCGGCCGGCACCGGCTGGTGCAGGAGTCGGACATCCCGCGGCTCAACTACCTCAAGGCCTGCATCCGTGAGGCGTTCCGCCTCCACCCTGTGGCGCCGTTCAACGTCCCCCACGTCGCGCTCGCGGAGACCACCGTGGCAGGGTACCGCGTCCCCAAGGGCAGCCACGTGCTCCTCAGCCGCACGGGCCTCGGCCGCAACCCTGGCGTCTGGGACGAGCCTCTCCGCTTCAACCCTGACCGCCACATCGCCGCCGATCCCGACACGGCGGTGGAGGTCACGCTCGTCGAGAACGACTTGCGGTTCATCTCCTTCAGCACCGGTCGGCGCGGCTGCGTGGCGGCGTCGCTCGGCACCGCGATGAGCGTCATGCTGTTCGGCAGACTCCTGCAGGGGTTCACCTGGAGCAGGGCAGCAGGGGTGACGGCCGTCGATCTCAGAGAGTCGAGGTATGACATGTTCATGGCCAAGCCGCTAGTGCTTCACGCCGAGCCACGGCTGCCTGCGGAACTATACCCGGCCATCTCCAATTAGTTCACCGCTGTTTGCGGCTAAGCATGTTGCCCTTCCATTATGATTATGAACGGGCGACGGCAGGATTAGCAGAAAGAAGAAGATGGAGAGCAGCAGAACTAGGATGTTTCGACCATCGGCTGGAGTTCGCGTTTAAGTGTTAGGTTGGCTTCAGGATGATTTGCAACAAGTAATGCCTGGTTGGTAGTCTGCATTTTGTGTTATCACCGAACACCTGAAGTGTTAGCTCCTGTCCTGTAACAGACTTTTCCGTTCTCTTGTCCTACCTCGGTTTCAAAATATAAGTATTTTCAAAATCTTTTAACTTATACTAATAATATCTAAAAAATTACATAATTTTTAATATAAAAATATAATTTTATGAAAATTTATTTAATAATAAATCAAAATATATATTTTTTATATAATAAAATATTATTAATTATATATTATTTGTGGTCAAAGTAATAAAAATTTGATTTTGATTAAATCTAAAAATATTTATATTTTGAAACAGAGAAAGTATTAAAGTAATAGAAATAGGGTATCCGGAGCTAAAAAACCGTGATGCCTCCTAATTGTATATATCTTGCTATCCAGAAAAAAAAACATACAAAAGAATGTGTAATAGATTCTAGAATAGACCCAAATGAATCTAAACTATTCATTTGCCCGAATCTCAAATAATAAAATTATCTTTTAAAACACTTCCATAATTATTAATTATTATAGCAATAAATACGAAAATTGATGAGAAAATTCTAGAAACTGATGCATGCAACATTTTTAAAAACTACCTATGAGATTTTGAACCCATTATGTTTTTGTAAACAAACCAATGGAACAAGTATAGAAACTAGTGCTAGCATAACATGCACTCATGCACGTAGCACATAGCGTGAAAATCAGCTGCATCTAGCGTTGCATTGTCAAGATTTTCGTATTCACGTGACACTCGTACATGTAGACGCATAATTTGATTCCGTGCACCTAGCGTTGCATGTATATTGACACTTATACACGTGACACTCATACATACATGTATACACTCAATTGACACATCGCTGCACCTAGTGTTGCATCGTACACGTAATTGGATCCCGTGCTCATGTTTTGTTGTCATACTCCCTCTGTTTTTGTTTTGATGTCGCTGCAGTTTAACAATGAAAGTGTTTTTATTGTTGTCGCTGTCTTCGATTGAAACGACGTGCTCTCTTTCTTGCCCCTACTTGCTTTCGTGCTGGGAGTCACAACATGCCGCATCGTTAGGCTGAGCAAGATAACGACGAGAGCGTCGAGAGGGCAGAGGGGTCAATTGACGGCTTCCTTAATCCAATCGAGGCTGTCGGAAACGACAGTAAAAAAAATGGAGGAAGTATTTTTTAGCTGCCATATTGTCAACTCCTAAACATGCATGTCAACTCATTTTCTTAAAAAGTAGCAATTGGTAATACGAGAGTAATAGTTGGTACAGGCAGGGCTGAAAAAGAAAATTCCGTCCCGCCGCCTTCCATTTCCGTATTTTTCAGACTATTTTCGAATTTCCGAATAAAAACAGAAAAGAACGAAATGAGATAAATAAAAACAGAAACAGAATTACCATCCATTTTTCCAAAATTCCGTTTTAACCCGTTTTCCAAAATCCCGTTTTAAACCGAGAAAATCCCGAACCTATCCCGTTTTTGCCAATTCGGATACACCCGAGCGAAAGCACAACTACCCTTAACATTAATTCAGCCCAACTCGGCCCAACTGCGTGCCTTGTCAAGGCTACCGAGGTGGCCAGACCCTTGTTATATGCTCTTCCTCGATCGGGAGAAGCCCCCTGCGAACGATGTGGTAAATCCTCCGTCGTCACGTGAACTCTGCCTCACTTCATTATGTGTCCACTCGTTCATTATGTGTCCACTCGTTCAGTCCGTGCACTATGTTTTTTGTTTTTCTTTGCTATGATATCCACTAAAATTTGTTCAACTTTTTTATGGATGCTAACAATTATTTGTAGTCTATATTTCTGATTTAATTTTAGTTACCGACCAATTTCGGTATATTCCATCCAGATTGATTCGTTTTCAAAGCTCCGTTTTTATCCATTTGTTGTTGTCCCATGATAAATGTGAAAACAAAAATGGTTGAGATATTTTTGTCGGGATTACGTACCCCGGGTACCTAACAGATCGCTCCAACGAGAGAAAGTCGAGGGTCGGATGACACGGGCTTCGACCCCTCTGCGACGACCTACGACGGCTATCGCATGGCCGCGTAAGGGCGCGAAGACCTCGGGCCCTGAGGATCAACCCCCGAGAGCGACCCCCAGGAGGTAGGTACTGCGTTATGGTACATTTACTCTGGGGACCAGCTGCCATCCGTCCCAACGAGACAGGACGAGATTCACCACGGCGACACTCCAGCAGAAAGCTACGGCGACTGCCAGACGCGATGGGACATCACTGTAGCTAGCACAGCAGCGCCAGACGAGTATCACGGTACCCGCCGACGAGCCCGACGCGACGGGTCATGACCACGCCTGGACGGAACGAAATGATGTCGACAACGACGGAAGGGTCCATCTGTCGGCGAGACGGCAGGATCGCGTAGGGCCCATAGCATGTAACCTCAGGGCTCTCTCTATATAAAAGGAGGCCCGGGGAGCGAGAGAAAAGTGAAACAACACACAAAACAGACCCCGATTTTCCCACACCCAGGGTCCTCCCGCGAAGAGAGGCCCCCGTCTTGTAACATTATCCTCAAGATAATACGCCCCCTGGACGTAGGGTATTACACCATCCGGGTGGCCCGAACCAGGTTAAAAATCCCCCTGAGTCTATCTTAGATTGGGCCATATCGAATCCGAAGGCACACCTTCCCTCACGACCGTATATTTACTGTGCCGGTGGTCAGAACGCCGACAGTTGGCGCGCCAGAAAGGGGTCTAGGCATCTCCTTTGGTGTGCTTTCGTTTTTTCGATGGCCCTATACTTCATGGTAGGGGACGTTTCGATCTCTCGCCTCCGCTTCGAAGACGCCACAGTCACTGTCTCTAGAGACGGTCGATCGTGGCAAGCCCTCGCCTTCGTCTCTGGGCAGACCTTTCGTTTCGGGAGCCTGGACTTCGTCGCGGACGAAGGCGGCAATCTCTACCGCCAGGCTCCGCGTGGAAGGCGCCCTCGCTGGTGGCCCCGGAGCCATCCTATTTTGGAGCACGACCCGTCGAGGGAGTGCTTCACTCTCCACGCCCCCAAGAGCGCGGAACCGGCGACTCCCGGCACCACGCCGCCGGGTGCCAACCTATCCCTGCGCCCTCCGGTGGACGTCGCCGGCCAAGCTTGGCCGCCCTCGGGACGCGCGGACAGCCCCGAACCTAGGGGCAAGGCTCCAGCCGGGCCCAGCGACAC
>BCLG01003879.1:0-22490 GCA_001602295.1 Zoysia matrella
CAAGGTAATCTAAAAGCATTTAATGCATGGTGGAAGTATTCTGTTAAACCAAAAAGTAATAAGCAAAACAAAGGTCCGAATACATAACACTTACCAGGATGATTTTGGTTTCATCCAAGTCCCTCTGGATTTTCATTAATTTGTCAGCTTCTGCAGGGTCCTACAAAATGTTGAATGTGTCATGATTATTGAGGATATGTACCTTCGAGATATAGTAAGTCAAATGCAAGCACAATCTTGTACCAGCTACACAGCTATAACCAATCTTCATTAAGCGACAAGCATGATAATAGGAATATAAACGTTAAAATATCTCAAAAAATAATACTATGCTCCTACACTGTAGATATCAGATCAATCCAGTGGGCAATTATGCAGTGATACTGCATGTGAACCAACCACATGCGTTAAAGCAAATAGGAACAAACAAAATGTATGATTTGTTCAAAGAGTGACACGTCAAAAGCATACAATCATGTCCAAAAAGCATATAAACAAAACATGAACATATTAACATGTTTTATCGAAAACAGAAAATCCTTTTGCAATAGAGATATCACAGATATGTTACTGCAATTCAACTCATTGGGTTGACCCATTCGCAGAAGTAGCATAAAATAAACCACAGTGCTAGCTCTCCATAATAAGGATTGATTAATATTTATTTCATTAGAAAATGGTCATAAAGTACTTCTACTTCAAAAGAAGTTTCAAACCTGAAATTTTGTCAATGCATCTGTTAGAAAAGGCCACGGTTGAGTCGCATCTGCAGTAGCAGATTTCCAGGAGTCCCCAAAAGCATTCTGGTATTCATCAAGTACCTTCATAAAATTCACCACATCAACAACTGAATTTTGTGAAGTTTTGAACAGGGACTATAAAGCAGGAGACCATGTTGATAATGGATATAGATGGTTTTTTTCAATATGTTGATTGCTGAACTATTGTGTTTAGAAGCAACAAAATTTTGATCTATCAGAAACGGCAAAGACAAGAAATACCTTAAAAGTAGAATTGTACTAAGCCAAATACAAATATGTATGGCATAAAAATCTGCGGAAACAGTATTTGCACCTTATTCAGAAGAGAAAATGCACTTCGTACAGGATAGTGATCATCCATAAATGCCACCGCAACAAGGCCATTCCTGTTGTACGAGTGAACCTTGTATTCTAAAAAATTTTGGCAAACAACAGATGAATAAGGAACTGGACAAGAATAGTTTCAGCTGTGTAAAGAGATGGCCCTGAATTGTGAAGTGCAAGTCTAACTCCAATTACTAGTATTAGATAAGGAAATACCGCCTGTAATCTAGAAACTACTAAAAATTGGATCAAAAGCTTGCCGCATGGGACATGGCTGGGCGAAGGACCGTGGAAACCTTGAGCGATAAAATTCCTCACTACGGAAGATGCATTAACACGCAACGCAATTTTCGTATCCACAATCCAATTTATTCCGCCGCATGTCCTCGTTCCACAAATCGAAGTACCAGCGGGTCCGCGGCATAAGGCTGACCCCAACACTTCCGTGCGATCACGGATCTGGGCGGCCCACCAGAAAGCTAAACAGATCTGGACAAGTAGGTTACCTTCGTGCTGGACGGACTGGCGCTGGCCCGGCGGGGTGCGCTGCGCGACGGTGCGGGCGACGAAGACGATGAACTCGCGGGCGGCATTGCGCTGGAAGTAGCCGAAGTGGCTGACGTCCGTGGCGTTGGCCAGCACCAACGCCTCGGAGCCTGCCCCGCCCCCGGACGACGTCGACGAGGAGCCCCCCGCGCCGGACGACGACGGCTTCAGCACCAGGAGCGCCGTAATCTTCATCGCAACACCGCGAGAACCGCGCCGCTGACGATCAGGAGGCTGCGCCGAGACAGCTGGATGGACGGTTATCGCTCGCGGCTCAAGAGGAAAAGAAGCACCCTCTTTCCGTTCCCCTTTGGCTTGGATTCGGTCGTGTCGAACCGCACTAGCCTACACGAGAAGGAAACGATTCCCAAAGAAAAGGACCGGGGTCGGTTACTGTGGGCCCACTCTGTCAGCGCCGAGGCAACAGCCGTTTTCCACGTTACATTAATGGGAGAATCACACGCTATTATAATTTTATAAACTTTAAAATATATCATTAATACGTCAATGACAGATAAAAACTTTCAAGTAAATAACATATAAACCCAAATGACATATTTCAAATTTCTCAAAATTGTAATGACATGTATCAAATTAATCAATCCTAGATTAATTTCAAAACGTAACACCGCACGGTTACTAAACAAATCATCCGAAGCTTCTCGTAATCACGGATCAAACAACGCCATTTGGCCCATTTCATTTCCTAATCTCCTTGCAACACCGCAGTACATGGAAAGATGCATTTCTCCGTCTCCAGGTCCTTGAGCTTGGCACAAACCGGAACTAGTTCCACTGCTACGTCAAAGCCTAAGCCCTCTCGCCACGGATGCGACGAGCGAGCTGGATGTCCTTCGGCATGATGGTGACGCGCTTGGCGTGGATGGCGCAGAGGTTGGTGTCCTCGAAGAGCCCGACGAGGTAGGCCTCGGCGGCCTCCTGCAGCGCGGCGACGGCGGAGCTCTGGAACCGGAGGTCGGTCTTGAAGTCCTGCGCGATCTCCCTCACCAGGCGCTGGAACGGCAGCTTGCGGATGAGCAGCTCGGTGCTCTTCTGGTACTTGCGGATCTCGCGGAGGGCGACGGTGCCGGGGCGGAAGCGGTGCGGCTTCTTCACTCCGCCGGTGGCCGGGGCCGACTTGCGCGCCGCCTTGGTCGCCAGCTGCTTCCTCGGCGCCTTGCCGCCGGTAGACTTCCTCGCCGTCTGCTTCGTGCGGGCCATGGCTGAGGGTGTGGGACGGAGGCTAGGGCTTTGCTTCTCGAGGTGTTTCGGCGAATGATTGAGGAATTGCTTGACGAAACGCAATGGGGAGCGCGCGGGGTGTTTATGTAGAGGCGGAGTGGGCGGGAGAACAGGAAATTTAGGAGGCGAGAGGGGGATCCCGGGGAGGGACCGAGGGAGAGCCAGATGACGAGAGGTTTGGGGCGTGGATTGGACGGTTTGGATTGGATCTGGGGGGCGAGGACAGGGATCGTGGGACCCGCGATCCGTGTGAGCGGACGTTCCTGCGTTCTGATTGGTTGAAGATGGTAGGACGGGAAGTAGCCATATTTTTTCCTGGGCTCTTCTAAGCCTGGGCTGGGCTTGAATGCCGGCCCAAACGAATGGCCGATTTGTGTTGCTGCAGCAATCTTGAGAGCAAAGCTTTTGCAATTTCAATAATCTACGAATGTCACGCCAAGATCAATTTCTCAGGCTTACTGGCTTAGTTGTGGTAAAGTCTACCATTAACAAAATCGTAATGTGTGGATTGCCCATGGGGATGTTCTGCTAATAAAAAAAACTACTCAAGTCAAGATGTATTGCCACTTTGGTTGAGTGCTGATTATGCGTTTAGATTTTGACCATCAAAATATGTATTTAAATACTGACTATAGCTATATTTCTCATAACAATGTTTTAAATCTTGATTTATTGATTTACATATATTTTTAGTTCGAGATTGTAGCTAGGGATGTAAGTTTGTTGATTTTTTGAGTCAGTGGGTCGGTCCAAAACTCTTTAAAATCAACTAACTCCCCCTCCACTTTGTATTGTTAGAAAAATAAAATTGAACTAGAAGATTGACCCACAACTACCCATTGGGTAGCCATTTGCATCCCTAACTGTAGTGTCCTTGTGACCCTGGCACTGTTCAACACAGGAGTATTGCTCATAGGGAGCACAACATAAATAAATAGTCTCCGGTTTCATTTGAAAATTGCGCCACATGTTATTGAACTCGAGCATGTCAAAGTTCTTTAAATCTAAAGAGGTGGAGTGGTTAAGTATTCCCAAACTTTAGCTTAAATGTTCCATATCCACACAAAAGAAATACTGATGTCTTCATCAGAGAGAGAGAGAGAGCGTGTTCCAAATAAATTTTACAAACATCAACACGATAACACCCGTATCAGGCGGCTACCAACAACCGCAAACTCTGTCCCAGCACAAGCCCAGCCCTGTCCTGAAACACTTAAACAAACTAATGTTTCAAGCTCTGCATGCGTCAGGAATGCCCTGATGCGCCGCCGCTATCGGACAAGCTATGTGACTTGACGACCTACTCTGCTTAACTTGAATTCTTAAGTACATAACTCCACACTTATCACTCTTTGACAAATGCTCCATGACAACCTCTCAAGACTCTGAAAGAACCAGGAGCTACTGCAACAGAAACCAGGGGCACACAATGCATCTGTGCATTTTGAACCTCAACCAATACAATTACAGGCACAGAGATACCGATCCAGAAACTCAGAAGCACTTCATGTGGACAATGCCAGGACCGGTTTCATCGTACTCTGCCTTGGAGATCCACATCTGCACAGAAATAATCGAATGGGAGGCAGATATCAGAAACACAGTACAGAAGTACTAGTACAAGGAAGCAGAAACATAGCATTACGAGTTTCAGACAAGCGTAGCTACCTGCTGGAAGGTGCTGAGAGAGGCCAGAATGGAGCCACCGATCCAGACACTGTACTTCCTCTCCGGCGGCGCAACCACCTTCACCTTCATGCTGCTGGGGGCAAGTGCAGTGATCTCCTTGCTCATGCGATCACCGATACCAGGAAACATGGTAGTGCCACCACTGAGGACGACATTGCCGTACAGATCCTTCCTGATATCGACATCACACTTCATGATGGAGTTGTAAGTAGCTTCGTGGATGCCGGGTGATTCCATGCCAATGAAGGATGGCTGGAAGAGCACTTCTGGGCACCTGAACCTTTCCGCACCAATCGTAATGACCTGGCCATCGGGGAGCTCGTAGCTCTTCTCAACGGCAGAGCTTGTCTTGGCTGTCTCCAGCTCCTGCTCGTAATCGAGGGCAATGTAGGCGAGCTTCTCCTTGATGTCCCTGACAATTTCTCGCTCCGCGGTCGTGGTGAAGGAATAGCCCCTCTCGGTAAGGATCTTCATCAGGTTGTCGGTGAGGTCTCGCCCGGCAAGGTCCAGTCGGATAATAGCGTGAGGAAGTGTGAACCCTTCGTAGATTGGTACAGTGTGGCTCACACCATCACCAGAGTCAAGCACAATACCTGCAGAAAAATATCGGTAACTGTTAGCTGCACTTCGATCTCATGAGAAAAGGTTGACTTAAATCATGTTTCCAAAGCAATAATATACCGGTTGTTCGACCGCTGGCATACAAGGAAAGAACGGCCTGGATGGCAACATACATAGCCGGGCAGCTGAACGTCTCGAACATGATCTGGGTCATCTTCTCCCTGTTTGCCTTGGGGTTGAGAGGGGCCTCGGTCAGCAGAATGGGATGCTCTTCAGGTGCCACTCGAAGCTCGTTGTAGAAGGTATGGTGCCATATCTTCTCCATGTCATCCCAGTTGTTAACAATGCCATGCTCAATGGGATACTTCAGCGTCAGTATACCTCGTTTGGACTGAGCTTCGTCGCCCACATAGGCATCCTTTTGGCCCATGCCGACCATGACGCCGGTGTGGCGAGGCCTGCCTACAATGCTAGGGAATACAGCTCTGGGTGCGTCGTCACCAGCGAAACCCGCCTGTTTGGCATCAGGAGATCAATAGTTCAGTGGAAATCAGAAATGCACATGAGTACTCGTCAAAACGATCGACAGCACGACAGGATCACCAACCTTGACCATTCCGGTGCCATTGTCGCAGACAAGGGGTTGGATGTCCTCTTCAGCCATTCCTCAAGTATTCTGGAGCAGAAAGTCGTGCTCGTTATTCAGTAAGTATGCACTTGTGTTTAATCATCATTCACCGCAAAGCAAAACCATGGCCCGCGCTATGATGACATCAAATTGCAATACAACTGTCATCAGTCTTATTTAATATACAGGTACTGTTCGTGATTACTAAGAAACTGCAACTTAAATAATGCAAGTAGGAGTATTAGATTTGAAGCAGTTAGCAGAGAGTCATATGGTTATGACCAAGTACCAAACTAAAGAGCTGAGATAGTGAAACAACAGCTGGAACTTAGAAGTTGTCCAACCTTGACTAGCTTCAATTTTCAGATACGTAGCTTATGGTTTCAGACTTTTCACACCTAAAAACTGAAACAACTACGGTAGCAGAGAAATACAGAAAACCCCAAGAAACAACACCGTCCTATCTCCGTTGTATCAGCTGAGAATCAACTTCTATGTTTCAGAGAACATGTGCGTTTCAGTTCACGGAATTTGAGATCATCTCCGTCGAGTATTCTGAAGCCGATTTCACCTATTTAATTTGCAAGGAACTTGCACAGCACACACCAAATAATCGAAAGGCTATACGATCAGCAAATCGTAACTATACATGTTACGGAATCAACGGCACCGTAAGGTCCACACGTATGAACAGTCAGATAGAAAACCACGCATAAGCAGAAATTACGAGACACAGTACACGCACGTTGGTAATTTGTGCTACTAGTAGCTATGGAAAGATCACCGTAGACCAGACCGTTATCTATCCGAACTGCAGAGCAGACATGAGCGGAGCAAAAACATCCAACCAAACCCAAAATTCACATGGAAAACAAAACACAAAAAGTCAACACCTACAGGGAGCTAGTTCGCGCGGCAATCTATCGAACAGTTCGCCGTCGACCGATCGTTTCCTCCGATCAAAATCGGACCAAGAGGGAAGACGGCTATACCTTGGCGGCGCTGACGAGGAAGCGAAGGGAATCGGATCGCTCGCCCTCTGGAGAGCTCCCTCTGGCTCCGGTGACGCGGGCGTGAGAGCGAGGCGAGACAAGTGGGAGAAGAGACGGAGCCAGGGGGGAGGGCCTCTTTATATGTGGCCGCCTCGTTGGACTGGTCTGCAGGCGCTTTTTTTTTTTTTTTGTGGTCTGCAGGCGCTGGCCCCGCGAAAGCGTGCTCTTTGGCTGAGCTGTGCAGATGGTGTTGGGAAAGCTTCCGCGGCGGCTCCGTGTCCCGGCACGGCATGACGCCAGGGCTCGCGCGCGCGGGACGACGACCGGGCCATCACCGGCCACGAGGCTCTGACCTTGACCGAGCCAGCTCGATGGGTTGATACGAGACGGGGGTGAATAGAGAGGATAGTAAATAATTTTTTTTATAAAAAAAAATCAATCGATTTTAGCTGATTATCTTGTTAATCCGACGGCTCTCAACTCTCACCTCGTAGGTGGGAGTGAGAAAATCCGCTTATTCGTAGTACAGCGTTTACTTGTAACACCCCTAGCTGTTGGCTTTCTTGTCACGGGCGGCCGAGGCACGAAGCTTTCGGTGCCTAAACAGGCCGACCGGGCGGTGGGCTTCTAGGCTTTTCACCAAATTGAGTTCCTGGGCTTCAGGATGTGAGATGCTTTTGTGCTTTTCTTGATCGACAGCAATACGGTCTTATCATCCTTTACTCCTCGCCGAAAGCTGGTCAGCGATCGTAGCAGAATCACGTGAGATGGTTTCGAAGGGATCCGTATTCTTTTTTCTCTCTCTCTCCAGCTCGCTCTTTACCAAGTGCGATCTGACATGGCTATGAGAGATGGTGTCAAAGCGTCTGTTACAGCAGACTCAGCACATCGGTGATCCGTAAGACAAGCTCAGCATCATCAGCTATAATCAGATCCTCGTGATCTCTCTGCTACAAATGCGACGTGTGTGTGCGCTTTAGCCGACTTGCTAGCGGAGCACAGTGTTTCGTGGTTTTGTGACTCGGGAATGAAACAAGACTCGCGACAATTGGAGCCCGATACTAATCAAAGGGGATTAGTGTGCGATGGCCTGAAACCATCGAAACTAGGCTCTCAAAGTCGACCCTCGTTCAAAGATATGGTGCCCATTTCCTTCCTCTGACGCTGGAACACAACACCTTGATGCGTGGTGAAGAAATCTGATCAAGGGTGAGAATTAATTGGCATACTTCGTCGGTGGTATCAGCACTCGAGCGCATGATACGTTGATAAGCAAATACACCCTGAAGTAACAGTAGAGGACTTTCAGAGCTCAGTTGTAGTGGGTGGTTGATCTTAAAGCCTGCCACTTTCAGCAATAGTGGCTGAATTATTGGCACTTGGCGGCGGCAAAGCCCCCCGTGCTCCACATGCACATCGCCATGCTGATTCGTGGCTTCCAGTAGTGGAAGGCCCGGGGAGAAGCCATTACACCGGTTAGTAATGCATCGGTCGACGGGACGGAGAGAGATTCGCCGGCAGCTTCCATTCTGGACGTACGGGCGGCGAAAGACGGAGAGAAGTTTCCGACGTCCAAGTCAAAAGCGTGCTTCATGCTCCCTCATTTTCAGCTTGTAATTGCAGTGCTCTGACACCTCAAAGATGATTTGGAAGCAAGCAGTCGAACATGGTGTGTCATTGGTAAACAATGTTTCGTTGTCTGACTGTGGCGCGTTGAGTGGAAGTAACATCATAAGGTAGTATCGGTCAGAGGCAGTAGTGGAATTTCTGAGATCCTTCAGATGGACGTTTGCACTGCCATCTCTCATCTGCTGAAGTGCTCAAACGCACAAGGGTGTGTCATGATATCTCAGATTACTAATTCAGCGTACTTAAAATGGAATTTTTTTTAATCTAGGCAAGATTTGAAATGGTTACCGGTGAATGAATTTTAGCTTTCCCCCAACGAACACAGGAGTTCATGGGCTGAATGTTACCGTTGTTTGACGGGCAGACGTCACATAAATTCAACAATAATATCAAGTGATTGGTAGGTTCCGTACAAGCTCTGCATATCGAACTATGAGAATTTTAGCTTTCTTCAAACTCCATTTGCAATAATTACTTCTTACACAAATCTGGTTGGGTATATTCACAATTGCATAAAAATCTGGTTGGGTAGGTTTATTTTGATACCATTGACCCGGCAGCCCGCCATTTCTAAAACCTCAACACACTAAATATGAAAAGTAAAAAAAAAAAAAGTGGGAAGACAATAGCAATGACCAAGTGTTAGGTCCAAACATGTTCACTGTCCATCAACACTGTACATTTGCAAGTACCACAGACGTTCCCTAATGGTTATTCTCGATCGGCTGCCCGGCATGAACGTTAACCTGCGTCTGCACAACCTCCGACGCTTCCGCCGACACCGAGGGCAACGCGGGGTTAGCAAACGGCGCCCGCCTACACGTTGGGCACGTCTGCCTCGCGGCGAGCCAGCGATCAATGCACTTCACGTGGAACCCATGGTTGCAGTGCGGCAGCGCGCGCACGCGCTCGCCGGGCGCGAACTCGGTGAGGCAGATGGCGCATTCCGACGCGCCGCACCCGGCGAGCTCGACCTCGGGCGAGTAAACCAGCGGCAACGGCAGCGCGCGGCGGGCTCCGCCCTTCCTCCTGGAACCTGCCTGGCAGGAGGAGGAGGAGGAGCCCCTCTCCCGCGCCGCGTTGGTGTCGCCGCCGGGGGCTTCCTCCTGGCCGTAGCACGCGCGGCGCGTGACCCGGAGCGCGCACCGGACCACCGAGTGGACCGCGAGCACGACCACGATGCCGCAGAGGAGCAGCGACAGCACCGTGATCACCGTCGCGTCCAGCGAGCTCAGGGGGGCCACTGCGCGCGCGCGCACTTCGGCGAACTGCTGCTGGCCGGCCGGCCCAGGGGACGGGGCAGCCTCCGCCGCGACGTGCGACAGGAGCCTCCTCGCGTGCAGCCGCTCGACGTCCATGATCTCTTGTCGAGTTGCAATGCGGTGTAGCGCGTGCGGTTTTGCCTGCGTGTTGGGAGAGTGTTTTCTCGCAGCAAGGCGTGGACATGGGCTTATATAGGAACGGAGCGAGACGGTAAAGATATTTTGGGTCGCCATCGACGGATTGTTATCAGGAAAATGAAACGAAAGGACGATAACTTAACCTGATGGACTAGCTGATCGATAATACTACTCTAGTATAAACTAAACAAACGTGGGCTAATGGACATACACAGTCATGGAGATAAGATGCACCTCACCACATGGTTATTGGAGCTCTAATGGGCACCAAGATTATTGATGCACATACAATGCTTTTTTTGTACTAGAGTTAAGGAATCCAAATTTGAATTTAATTATTTAGTTCTTTAAACCTCACAAGCATTTTTACTTCGACGAGATTGCATCTACGTTTTTACATGTTATCAGCCGAAAATGTGAGCTCGTATCTCAGGGCTGCTCAGCTCTTCGATGATGATGAAGCTATGCTTGATCGTTGATCAATGTATAATCACTGTTGCTGGATAAAAAAGTTCTTTCTTTCTTCTGCATGAATAAAAGTTGAGGACAAGTACAGAAAAGATGAACACAACATGGCAACAAACACCCACAGATTGCGTGCTTCAACAGGAATTTCGTAAGACCAAAATGCGCCAAGAGCAGCAACCTGAAACAAAGGCGCTGATGCCAAACCGCACGCCGCACTTACCCCATCATTAGCGACTAAATCAAGTTGAAAAATCCCCGACATGACCCAGCATAGTGGAGCTTCCACTACTAATCGCGACCCGTCGGCCGACCGGAGAGGGACACCTGGCTACGGAGACGCCACGGTGGTGGTGACTTGTCAATATGCGGGTGGCTCGTCCCGGCTATGTAGGATTTCTCTCCGTCTGACGTGTCTCGCGTTCGTCTAGTTGCCCACTTGTACGAACTATGGACTGTTTAACTATGGGCTGGGCTAGTATATTACTAGTATGAGATTAACATGGGCCTCCGAGTGTTTCGTCAATTGAGACTGTCACAAGAAATTGAAATGGACTTTCATACAAATAATGAATGCACAATGCATTTAAAATTAAAGTTTCAATAAGATTTTGAAAAAAAAGAGAGTGACTTATTTCTCTCTCCCTATTGAAATGAAAGAACCAGACTGGAAAGAACTGCATGACGTCTTTCATGTTTTTAGGGCTAATTCTTTATTAGCCATTGAAAAAAGTTTGAATTTCTTATTAGCCATCGCAAAGTTTGAATTTCTTTATTAACCATTCATTTTAAATTTTATTCCATAGTGACCATTATGGTCATTTTTGTTCCTAAAATGCTCTTACATGTCGCAAACCAAACTTAAATTGTGAGCATCGTAATTTTTTCAATAATTTTGTTTCAATTCCTTTCCTTTAGTAATTTTTCTCATTCAGTAATTTGTATAAATTCCATAAGTAATTATGTTTTGATTCCTTCAATAATTTTGTTTCAGTCAGTAATTTTATTTCGGCTTTGTTAACAGAACAAATCTTGAAAATTACCAAATGAACCGAAACAAAAATGACTGAATGAGATATAATTACTGAGGGAACCAAAAATTTTATTAAAAGAATTGAAAGAAAATTATTAATAAAACTGAAATAAAATTAGTGAAGGAATCAAAACAAAATTACTCGAGAAATTGATACAAAATTACTGAATGAGAAAAAATTACTAAAAAAATCGAAACAAAATTATTGAAGAAATTACGGTGTTCACAATTTATGTTTTTGCAACATATAAGAGCATTTTAGGAACGAAAGTGACCAGTGGTCACTAAGGAACAAAAGTTAAAATGGATGGCTAATAAGGAACTCAAACTTTTTCAATGGCTTATAAAGAATTAACCCATGTTTTTACGGGTACTAGGAACTACTGTTGGTATTGTATAACAATTAAAAAATTGAAGAAAAGTAAAATATGGTTCTTTTTTGCATTTCACGGCTTCATGAAAAAAAGCATCCTTACTCGTTAGGCTACCTGTCGGATGTGATGGGGGCAGTAGAACCTTAGGCCTCATTTGTAATGCAAAAATTTCATAGAAATCACATGAATCTGTTTATTGAGTTACATGCACCAATCCGTTGACCCTAAAAAGCTTCTGATAGAAAAAGGTAGACAATTCACTTATACTCTAACACTCTTCCTCACATGCAGCTCTCGTAGGCGCAAACGTGGAATAGGAGTACGCTACAATTTATATTTTAATAAATCGTGTCTATTAGTATTCGAACTTGAGACCTCTTGCTCTAATACTATATTGAGTTACATGCACCAATCAGTTGACCTCAAAAGGTTAAACTGATAGAGAAAGATGAGCAATTTACTTATACTCTTGTCGGGATCACGTACTCCGGATACCCAACAGATCGCACTCTAATGGGTGAAAGTCGGGGGTCGGACGGCACGGGTTCCGACCCCTCAGCGACGACCTACGGCGGCTATGTCTTAGCCGCGTAGGGGCGCGAAGACCCCGGCCTCCGAAGATTGACCCCCGGGAGCGACCCTCAGGAGGTAGGTACCGCGTTATGGTACATTTACTCTGGTAACCAGCTGCCATCCGTCCCGACGAGACAGGACGAGATTCACCACGGCGACACTCCAGCAGAAAGCTGCGACGGCTGCCAGACACGACGGGACAGCACTGTAGCCGGCGCAGTGGCGCCGGGCGAGCATCATGGTACCCGTCGCTGTGCACGACGCGACGGGTCATGACCACATCTGGACGGAACGAAATGATGTCGACAACGACGAAAGGGCTCAACTGTCGACGAGACGGCAGGATCGCGTAGGGCCTATTACCTGTAACCCCAGGGCCCCTCCTATATATAGGGAGGCCCGGAGAAGGATAGAGACAACGGTCGAACATCACCACAAGTAACAGCTACAAACACATGAAAAGCAAACTTGAGCCCCATCAGAACCCGAGGATCCTTGCACCTTTCCGAGCAAGCACTCCTATTCACCTACGTTCTGGGTCCTCCCCGCGAAGAGAGGATCCGTCTTGTAACATTATCTTCGAGATAATCCGTTCTCTGGACGTAGGGTATTACACCGTTCGGGTGGCCCGAACCAGGTAAAAATCCCCTTGAGTCTACCTCAGATTAGGTCATATCGAATCCGAAGGCATACCATCCCCACGATCGTATATTTACTGTGCCGGTAGTCAGAACGCTGACAACTCTAACACTGTTCAATCATAGGAAAAAATAGAGAATTTAGATAAGGAAAAACTCATGTTCTAACGGGAAAAATAGTTCCTCTCTGTAAGGGTAAAAAGAAACTTTTTTTTGGGAATTGGGTAAAAAAGAAACTTGAAACCGTTGGGGATGCGCGCGGGAAGAAAGATACTCCTAGTTTAAACGCGTGACGGCGTGAGGCACCGGGTGACCATCAGCCGTGTCACTCGATCTAATCCGCGGAGTCACAGCGAGCAAACGCAGACCCAGCGTTACTACCGCAAGTTGCAAAGAGCACGATCATAACAAAGAAAAAAAATCACAAAAGGCAACGCACGTACGTGGTGACCGCGACGGGTAGCGTTAACAGTTCGCTGTATCCTTTCAGGCGCGCTGGGGCCGGGGCACACGTACGAGAGTAATACGCATGGTGTGCCGTACTTTAACAAGCAGAGCGTGAGCGAGCAGAGCACTACAACAAACACCATGTTATGTCAGCACCGCGTACGTATAGTGGCTTTCTGCTGGCTGCTGAAAGATATGCTATTAAACCTCCGTTCCAGCAAGTACTCGGGCTCTCATTTCGTACGCTGCACTGGCTTCTTGCTACTTTCAGAACTGAATATATAATACTTCGATGCGATGGATCGAACGGCGCTTGCTTTCCTGGTCGGCCTCCACTCCGTCGACATGCTTGTTGCTCGCGCGCTTTGGGCGCACGCAGCCACTCTCGGGTGTCCCCGGCACCCAAGAAGAAAGAAGATTTGTTCCCGTACGAGTGATGGGACCTGCGGCCGCGTCTAAGGCGTTCCTTGCAGTCCGGCGGTAGAAGCCATTGTTGATCCGTGTCCATCCGAAGGCGCCCGCCTGTTCGATGAGCTTGTGACCTCCAATGGGGTGTGGGCAAAGGACATGCTATGCTCTTGTGGGCTTAATGCTAGGCGAAGAATGGGCTGGGCCACAAAATTTCTGTTCCGATATCGAACGCAAGCAGCACAGGCGTAGCGTAATTCTGTTGCTCGGCCATAAGAAATCGACGAAGCGTGCTCAACCAGTCCCTGCGCTTGCCTCTGGGGACGCAAGGGAATCAGAGTTGTCTTGCGACGACGAGGAGCGGGATCAGCGGTTTGTGTTCGCCTACCTCAAACAAAACAAAAGACCACCTCAAACAAAACAAAAGACCACGCCGCCGTCGCGCATCCAAGGAGGCCGGGCCCGAGGCGCGGCCGCAGGAACGCAGGCCATGTGACCACTGGGGCCCGGGCCGGGGGATCCTAGCGTGGTCCGCGGGGCGCGTCTGCATCACCCGGCAGGGATTCGAATCTTTTGCATTAGTGTGGGTGTATTGAGAGTCAATGACACGTGAGTTCGATCTCACGTGTCATTGACTTACTGAGTAATGCAGAGGATTCCGATCCACCCGGCAGCGCCCCGTACGCCGTACCTCCCGCCAACTCGCTCAAGAGGTTAACGGAGGAGGCGGGAACGGCCCGGCTCGTGCCCTGCCGCCGCCCGATCTGCTTGGGTGCCCGCCCGGCTCCGAGCAACGTCGCGTGGCGTGGTCCTCCCCCTCACGTCCTCGCTGGCCGGGCGGACTTGGGCATGGCCATGTGTGCGTGGAGCTCGTCAATGGACGCCCTCGTGCTGACGATCCTGCTCCTGCAGCGCGGAGAGCTAGCCGGGCTGTCACTTCGCTGCTGTCCCTGTTGATTCCGGTTTAAGGAAGGGATTATGACGATGAGACGTAGCGGCACCGCTGGGCGCTGGCAGCCTGGCATGGTCGTGACGCGTGCGTGGCTTATGCTATGGTCCCGGAGAAAGCAGTTGCCGTTGCACCTTGACGGTTGTACGTGTCTCTTTTGGCACGGTCACTGCGTACGAGAGCACTGGGTCTCCAGTCCGCGTACTCGTGTAAATCGTACGGAGGAATACGAGAGTTTGAGCAACCTGATGGAACGAAACACATGTACGAAGTATTGATGCTGGCAGTACGCCGTATGCTCGTGGTCCATCCTGTCAGCGGCGGAGGCCCCAGCCCTTTTTAGGCGTCGTTTGAAAAGCAAAAATTTCACAAAAAAATTTAAAAAATTAATTTAATTTTACAAAAAAAAGAGTTTTAACCTGCTTAACTCTATAGAAAATTGAAGAGAAGAGAGCGAAGAAGAAAAAAATGAAAAAGAAGACAGGGCTGAAGGAGGACGAAGAGGGAGGAGCCCCTCGTCACCGGAGCCAGCTTCGCTGCTGCCTGTCTCGACAGAGTAGAAACAACGATAGGACACGCGCAGCTAGCATATTCCCTAGGAATCTGTTAGCAGTACTGTACTAAAATACTTCCACATACAGACATACTTAGGCACCGCACCTGCTTACCGCAGTATCATCGTTCAGAATGCTCAGCTCAGGCTCACCAGTCCCTGTCCACGCACGTCGCACGAATGACAGCGCATGCATTGCCCTTTGTTTGTTCGGCCCAACAGATAGTACTGCACTACTCGCACCAATCAGTGCGCGGGTCGTTCAATATTAGCTCTTGCCATGCACGGTGGGATCGACCCCGGCCTGCGTTAAGGCGTTGCCTGCCAATTTTTTCTCCCATACAGGAGTCGATTGGAATAGGCGCCATGATTTTTCATTCTGCTTCATAGGAGTAGAGATGCATTTGTGACTTGCTATACAGTTCGCCGAAGATGTGTAGCTTTAAGCTCTCTCTCTCTCTCAGCGAATCACTGATACCGTAGACTAAAAATGTTTGGCTCTATTCCTGTGTCAAAAGGTTGGGTGGATCTGAAGGTATCGCTGCTGTGAAGTTGTTCCATCACTGATTCGATCCATGCAGGCAGTAGCTTTGCCTTAATTCTGATAGGCATATTTACCTTCTCTCTGTTTCAGAATGTGTTCCTCTAGGTTTAGTCAAAACGAAATGGCTTTCAACCGAGTGGTTGAAGTGCTCTCGTAGCATTCCTCTGGTCGCGGGTTCGACCTAGGCCGAGGGCAAAAAAAAAAAAAATCTCCTCGTCTACCTCACACCAAAGCACAGATCTGAAGTCTAAGTCCAATTCACTCGTATGGCCTTGGTACCGTTGTAAGGGTGGGGCGGGGGTTCTGAGGTTTTTTAGCCTCCGCGAGAGGTCTTTTTTTTTTAATGCGAAACTGTGGGGGGATCTTACCTCTGTAGGTCTAGTTTTTTTAAGTTTAGTCAAATTTATCTTTAACCAATATTTTTTATAAATATATATTATTTTTAATATATATAAAATATATATTGTAAAATTATTTTTATGAAAAATTTAAAAATACAAATACTAGGTTTTTAAAGTTAACTAAATTTATAAAAATCATTGATTAAATATAGATGACACGAAATCCAAACAAATACTTATTTTGAGATGGAGGTAGCAGAATTTTTGTTTTGCGGGTGAGTAATAATGTGAAATCCATCGTAAGTGTGCTCGTACATTGTTAGCGATGCATCAATCATTGGTTTATCGTTGATCATGGGGGAGCAGATTAGTGCTGTACTGCTGTACACCATCCCCGACCTGAAGACAAGACAGTCGAACCTGCAGTCCTGTAGTAGCACTCTTGCCTGCTTCGACTCCGTCATCACTCATCAGTCAATGTTCAATGACTTGGAGTGTACAGCATGGATCTTTCCTTTTTCTTTTTTCTTTTTTGAAATGTAGACAGTTGGCTGAAATGTCGTCCTAGGTGACGGTACTCACTCTGCTGTTTTATCATCCTTGAGTACTCGTTCGTCCGCGGAACAAACGCAACCTTTTTTTTCTGAACTGCACCCATAATTTCAATTTTAGCATATATTGGCCCGTGATCAATGACAATTACAGTACGTGCGTCACAGTTTATCTCGATCCACAGCGCAGAAGCATAAAATAGTTGGAGCTTATTAGATAACGCTGGCTTTCAATCAACAAGATAAGCTTAATCAGCACTCAGCACCGCCGGTGGAATCCAGGCCTTACTGTGCATTCCTGCTTGGCTGTGGATGCTCCTCTGAAGAATCGAGACATCAATTCTGCGGTGAATAATGCAGTCGATCCCTATCAATCCTGGCACGCAGCGCGTCGCCATCACGAGTCACGACGCGATGCCCGGTCGTCAGGACAAGGAGAGACGGACAGTCCGGCCTGCGGCGCTCAGGCGAGGACATGGTACACGAGTCGTAACAGTACGCGGCCCCCCAATCATAGCACGGCCGCCGGGAGGCCGTGCAAGCAGTCCATTTCCAGCGCGCCGCCCGGTCCGTCCTCCGGCCAGTCCATCCATCGACCGATTGGCGGATCCGCGCCCGCATTAAATCGCGTGCTTGCGGGTTCCGACTGGACAGCACAGCTAGTTGCAGGACGCCGAGCTCGTCACACAGTAGTACAGTACTACTAACTATCAGTCTCTCGTTTGGTCACCATGCATGCTTGTTGATGAGCCCCGAACAGCTTGACTCGTCCTTGTCATACAACGTCCTATAGGACGGGGAGCAACAGAGGTTCCTCCAGCTGGTGCAAGCAAGTCAAACCTGCGGTTGATGGTTCGGTTTACGCCCTTAATGGCGGATGATTAAGACCGGAAGGAAGAAGATGGATCGCGTAGCGGTTAGTGTACCTCACCGGGGTCACATGGGATAGATCGCAGTTTTCCCCCATGTGCACCGCATACCACGGCCTTCGAGTCGCGGACGGAGCAACGCTGTAGCAAGTACCAAGTAGCTTGCCGCGATCGCACCGGGACGGCCACGGGGGCAGTCACTTATCAGAACCGTGCGCGCGGACGGGGAGGACCCGGAACGGGGGACGGAGCGAATGAACGCCAAGCTGGTGTGGGAACGAACTGTGCCGCCGATTGCTACCGATCTGATCATTGGGCTCGATTGGAATGGAGCTGCATCGAATTGTCATGCCGCGTGCATGTACTATTCACGGACGCAATTAGATAGATGCAATTACAGTCTTTCTGCCCAATAAAAATAGGCGGATGCAGTAAAATGCTGGGTGAAGATCCAACGCTTCAATGATCAGCGTCCAAACATGGATAGGTAGACCGCAGATCGCTACACAAGACGAGGATTTCCTAGATTGGAGCCGCACAAACCCAATCCAGACTAGTAAGGCCTCGGTGGCCACCGCGCGGCACACGCCCCGACGCGCCAGCGCCATCACACGATCGATCGAGCAGTTGCGTCGCTGGGGCATCACCGTGTGAGGCTGGCAAATCCCGGTGGCCACAGCGTACCCGTAGAAGAAGAGAAGCCCGGACCACGGCACGGACGGGGCTCCATCGGGAAACCAATAACAAAACTTGTGGGCGATCCCGAGGATTTGCGTCCCGCACAAACCACCCGTCCGTGGGGCACCAGCGTCGCCACGTACGCGCACGGACCCCGCCCGACCCGGCCGCGGAGGGATGCATGCCGTCCGTGCATGCATATGCATCCCCGCGCGCCTTCTGCCGGGTCCCGCCCGTCCATCATTTGAGCGAGACGGCTCCGCCGCACCGACCACGCCGATCGCAGCCGTAGCCATGCGTTTCTACCGCATCTTATGCAACTGCAGAGCACCGCTAACTCTGGTTTCTGCTGGCTCTCCTTCTCCCGGGTCATTTTTCGGCAAGTCAACAGAGCATGTTCTTAACACGGTAACACCCCTTCCGATCCTCTGATGACGATATTTTAACTGATCTGGCTGTGTCAACGACTTAACGTTATCCAATTTTATTTTATTTTGAAAGATCGCAATCTCGTTTTCACCATGCAGTTTGGTTGGAAGTTGGGACATGGAATCCTTTGATTTTTGCCCTCTTGAGCTGGTTAATTTTTTTTTAGCTTGTTAATTGATAGTGCATGTAAAATGGACCGAGATTCATTTGAAGCTCCATGACGACAGATATATGCCAATGTTTCCGACGTCCTCTGATGACTTTCTCGGTGGTTGCTATATCATTACGGGATTGCTAGCTACTGTATCAACTAAATGTCACTGCACAAGCATAATTTGTTGGGGTAATTAATTATGAGCGGACTAATTTCTTAAGCCGCAAATTAAATTAAAGCAAAAACAAGTTTGTACGTACTACAGTTAACCGCTACTATTACACTACAACTCAGCCCAAATCTATGCTGCACAGACTCTCATGCACATGCACGGCTAACATGCAGGAAAAAAAGAACTCCCACCACAGCTAGTATCACCGTATAAAACCTCACCAGTTCCTCTCCCTTTCGCCCGCTCCCCACACCGGCCGGCCTCCATCAAACCTCTCGCGTCTCCAAGTTCTCTATCTCTTCACCTCTGATTCTGCTCACATCAACAGATTCTTGGGTCATTCTCCCGGCTTAAGCTCAAGCTCTCGAACCACCGGAAGAAGCCCATAAAGAGATGTTGTCTTCACACCACGAGGCAATGATGCCGTACGCACCGCTGCCGCCGTCGCTGCTGGTGGACCGGCGGTACAAGCAGGGCGCCGAAGTGGCGCCAAACTGCCCGCGCTGCGACTCGCCCAACACCAAGTTCTGCTACTACAACAACTACAGCCTCAGCCAGCCGCGCTACTTCTGCAAAGGGTGCCGCCGGTACTGGACCAAGGGCGGCTCCCTCCGGAACGTGCCCGTCGGCGGCGGGTGCCGGAAGAGCCGCCGGAGCAAGTCGTCAGTGCGGTCGACGGCCGTATCCATCTCAGGCGGACGCGACGCGGCATTCGGAAACCAGTTCCCCGGCCCCGTCCGGCCTGACCTGGTCCTGGAAAGCATGGTGAGCAACCCGGCGAACCCAGGCCAGGCGATGCCTGATGTATCATCGTCCGGCGACGGGTCCAGCATTGACCTCGCAATGCTGTATGCAAAGTTTCTCAACAACCCGCCGGCCGACGCCAGCGTCGGTGCCGTGACGCCGGAGTCCGCTGGGAAAATGGACAAGGCGTTTGACACGTTCAGCGTGTCCAGCGACCTGAGCCCCAGCGTTCTGGCGCCCGGGGCGCAGTTGGATCCTTGCCACGACGGGTTCGGTGAGTGGTCCGGGCCAGTGAGCAGCAGTGATCCGAATAGTACGACCAGTACTACCGCCACAACCACCATGCTATGCGCTGACGTGAGCGTGCAAGCTGCGCTCGGCGAGCTCAACTTCGCCATGGATCAGAGCTGTTTCGACTCAATAGGGTTACCCGCGGACGTCGACAACCTCTCGTCGTGGTGCTCGATCGTGCCGAGCTTGTCCACGTTGGAGGACACCAAGTATGATTCGTTGGTTTCGTTTCCCGACGACGCCTTGAGCCTCCACGAGGGCATGATGAACGGTCCTCATCATGATTGGAGCGTGGACTGCCAAGGATTGGAGGCTCTTTACATGCCATAACCACACGATTGAAGTTCTTCTTTTTGCTAATCTGATGATATTCTTGAGATTGGTTTGTTAAATTTTTTTCCTTTCCATTTTATTCAGTTTCGGTTGGAAGAATTTATATATAGTTATAAATGTATGTTCTGAAATGAGGGGAGGGACAAATTAAAGTCGCTTATGTAATTGAGTTGTGGGTTCAGTATACTTGTGAGATATTGAAATACAATAAGCCTGAAAATGATACTGATATTTTGAGCTTTATTTTGTAGTATTGGACTTTCCACAGTCGAGTCTACTAAAGACCGTTGCTTGATGCATGTTATAAAAATTGTAATATTCGCAGTTTACATGAAAGGCTAGAGACAGCAATTCGCAAGAGTCTTGGCAGTATCAAACCGAATTCTGAAAGTGCGCAACATATGCTTGCATGCCCATATACTGATTCTCTTAGACTCTCAGTCAGCATCATCACAGCAGCATGTACGAGTGGACTTCATACTGCAGGAGTACATGTTAGGAACGTATAAATCGCTTAGCTTTGGAAGCAAACAATATCTTGCATCCCAAGTATATATAGAACAGGGCATGTGTCCCTTGTCTCCCTTCTGCTCGTTCGGAAATATATGGTTTGTCAAAACAAAATCAGTGTACTCAATCAAGAAGAGCTGCCATTGACTAAAGGCTTGTTCGGTTTATAATTGGATTGGAAGCGATTGAAGTGGAATGAAGAGGATTAAATCCACATCTAGAGAGTAATAGAATGAACCCCCTTTAATTCTCCTTCATTCCTATGCAACCGAACAGAGCCTAAATGAGTTATAACATAGGAGTAGATCATTGAATTGTTCTGAACGAATAGATCCACCTGTATCAGTGTATCACCTCTATTATGTTTACTTATTCACCACCTAGACAGTTTTACAAGTGAGGTTATTAAGTTGACCTAATCAGAAACTAAGTCCAGCTGCGCATTCAGTAGGTAAGAAATAGTATGCAGACTGTGCATTCGGTAGGTAAGAAATAGTCTGCAGACTATGCAGACTGTGCATTCTGTTCAATATCCAGCAACAGCGACGGTCAAGACTGATGAATATTCGGCAACGGCATCACGCACTGAACAAGCTCCGTCAAACCAGCCGATGGTGATCAACTCACGTCCTAAGCGTTGTGTCAAGCCTAACCTACGTGTTAGTGGGCCCTAGTGGGTGTAAGCGTTGCGTGTGATTCTGTGCTGATGTAAGGATAAATACCAGACCCCTGCCACTGAGTTGGCCATTGAAAAAAGTGAATAACAAACACAATATTCCCCTGTCCTATCTCTGCCAATTTTGTTCTTCCCTGCTTCTTCTCGTTCTTCATCTCCTTCTTCTCCTGCAAGCAACTTCGATCGTTAACATCTAGTATCAGACAGTCGATCCTGCGGCGGTCTGGAAGATCACGACAACTACACCCGGTGTCAGAAATTCCTCGGCGCCATGGAGCCAAACATGAAGCTGTTCGTTGAAGAGATGATGAGGCAACGTTCTGTGAAGATGCATTTGCATTGGGCACAGCAAAGAATGAAGTATCAAGCCGATAAGCAACGTTCTGAACGAGTGTTTTAAGAAGGTGATATGGTGTTTGTCAAATTACAGCCATATGTTCAGTCTTCCGTTGCAACTCGTGCTAAAGATTGGTTCAGTTGCTTACAAAGTGGACCTGCGTGCATCATCCTTGATCCATCCAGTGTTTCATGTCTCTCGGCTGTGAAAGGTGATCACTGGGTCTACTATTGTCAGTCCCACATTGCCATCTACTGAAGCATTTCAGGTCCCCTTGGCTATTCGTCGCTTTCGTGTCGTTCAGCGTGGTGCTGCTAAGATTGATCAAGGCCTGGTTCACTGGTCGGGATTGGATCCTCAGCTTGCTTCCTGGGAGTGTTGTTATCTTTTCTCTGAGGTCTAGGAGTGTAGATCCGAGAGTATCGGTAATAGATCTGTGGTTCGGAGGTAGTCAATACCTTCGGATCCGGTCGCCGGAGTCGAGGAAGACGATCCGGCCATCTGCCCTTTGTCGGTGCGGTCCTCTGCACTTGGGCAGCGTCGGTCGGTGGAGAGGGCAGTGCCGTTGGAGTCACGGCGACGTCGTCGATCTCTCGGTGGCGGCGGTCGTCGTGGCGGTGGTGCTTCCCGTCGGCACAGCGCTCCCTCA